>BQNB010126074.1:0-19660 GCA_026074375.1 Tanacetum coccineum
CTAGGAGTGGTTTGTGTAGACTAATAAAATTTGAAGATATAATTAAAGTTGATCAGTTTGAGTTAGAGTTGTTTAAGGAAGAGAAGAAAGAGAGTATTCATCTTATTAGTATTATTTGTATTTCTAATCGGAACAACAATTTCGATCAATATAATGTAATGTACGAGACATCCACCTGATATATCTGTTCCTCATCAAGAACACAACTAATTATGTCAACGAAACCTATATGGGATGTGGCCTTAGAATTTGTGTTGTAACATTCAAGCATCCTATAGTAGTTATTAGAGTTGGCAAAATGGTTGGGTTGGTTGCGTTGGGTCATGGGTCTTAGATAGGTTTGGTTCTAGATGGGTTTGGGTCTAGATGGATCTTTAAGAATGATGGGTCTATATGGGTTTGGGTCTAGATGGGTTTGGGTGTAGATGTGTTTGGGTCTAGTTGGGTAAATATTTTTAAGGGATGGGTCTAGTTGATTCTCCCTTAATATTTATAGATGGGTCTTGTTCGGTATAGCATTTTTCATCCGTTTTTGAGGTTTTTATACGTTTTCGACCGATTTCGACCGTTTTCGTCCGTTTTAGACCGATTCGATCGATTTCCACCGATTTCGAACGATTTTGAACGTTTTTTACCGATTTCGATCGATTTTGACCGTTTTCGACCTTTATCGACCGATTTCGACCGTTTTCGTCTGATTTCAACCGATTTCGATCGTTTTCCACCGATTTTGACCGTTTTCGTCCGTTTTCAGTCGACTTCGATCGATTTCGACCGTTCTTGACCGATTTCGATCGTTTTCGACCGATTTCGTCCATCTTAGACCAATTTTGGTCCGTTTTTTATCGTTTTCAATCTTTTTTGACTAATTTTGACCGTTTTTGTCCGTTTTTGATCGTTTTTGACCGTTTTTGTGTGTTTCGACCTATTTCTTTCGTTTTTGCATGTTCTCGTACGTTTTCAAGTTGTTTTGAACGTTTTCGTCCGTTTTTAAACATTATCAAACGTTTTTGTACGTTTTCGTCCATTTTTGTACGATTTTGTTCGGTTACATACGTCCTTTTCCGTTCTTCGTTTTCCTACATTTCGTCCGTTTTCATGCATTTTGTACGATTTTATACGTCTTCATACGCTTTTATACATTTTTATAAAAAGTACTAAAACGTATAAAAACGGATAAAACGTTTGAAAACGTTCAAAAACAATTTAAGCATAGAAAAACGTAGAAAACGAACGAAACGGACGAAATGGATGAAAACTTAGAAAAACGTAAGAATACGTACAAAAAGGTAAGGAAACGGACGAAAGGAGATGAGAATGTATGAAAACGTAAGGAGATGGATAAAAATGTACGAAAACAGAAGAGAATATAAGAAAACAGACAACAACGCATAATAACATTCAACAACAGACAAAAAGGTTTAAACCATTAAAAAACATTCAAAAACGTGCGAAATCGGTTGAGTTCGATCGAATTCGATCAAAAACAGTCAAATTCCGTCGAAATCGATCAAAATCGGTCAAAAACGGTGGAAAACGGCCGAAATCGGTCGAAAATGATCAAAATCGGTTGAAAACGGTCGAAAACGAACGAAAACGATCGAAATCAATCAAAAACGGTCAAAGTCGGTCGAAAAAGAATGAAAACGGACGAAATCAATCAAAAACGGTCAAAGTCGGTCGAAAAAGAATGAAAACGGACGAAATCGATCAAAATCAATCAAAAACGGTCGAAATCGATCAAAAATGATCGAAATAGGTCGAAAACGGTCGAAGTCGGTCGAAATCAGTTAAAAACGATCGAAAACGGCCAAAATCGGTCGAAAACGTATAAAAACGTCAAAACGGATGAAAATGCTATACCCAACAAGACCCATCTATAAATATTAATGGAGACCCAACTAGACTCATCCCTTAAAAATATTTACCCAACTATAGCCATCTATAATATTAAAGGAAAAATGCTAGACATATCTAGACCCATCTATAAATTTAAGAGAGACCCAACTAGACCCATCTTTAATATTAAGAGAAAAATGCTAGACCCATCTAGACCCATCCTTTAAAAATATTTAACCAACTAGACCCAAATTTAACCAATGGGTCTAAAATTACTACCTCTATTTTCAATTTCTTTAGTTTTTTTAGAAAGGCAAGTTAGTAGTTAGCGATTCAAGTTCATAGTGACATTCAATTATGTAGTATGCAAGACTTGAACCTTCTTCTCAGAGGATAAATCCCACTTCTTTTCTTTTTTGCCCCGGAAAGAAAGCCCTCACGAGAAGACTCAAACTCGAAACCTCCTACATGTGATAACAATCTTCTGATCAACTTTGCTAGGCAGATGTTGGCACTTCCTTGATATAATATTCTAGTAATTGTTTTTATATAACTAGTCAGGTACCCGCGCAATGCGGTGGCGGGTATCCTGTGACCATATTTTGTGACGAGCAAATGTTATCCGGCTAAGCGTTTTTCTAACGAAAAAATAAAGAATCTCTGCAGTAAGTACCGATAAGAGTTGAGGAGTGAAAGTGAAGGTATATTGAGAGGCTATTTTTGCTGTAACAAAAAACATTTGTGTGTGGGAGATATGAAATGGTTGTGTGGATTTATATTATGGATGCGGTTACACATTTTTAATAATTATTATTGATAGTAATGATTTTAAGCGGTTACACATTTTTAATAATCATTGGAGGCCGTTACAATGATGGTTTAAGCGGATACACGTTTTTAATGATATTGCTTATTCTTTTTTTAAGATTTGGAAATGATAAACTTGGACAAATTCAATAATTATTTTTAACAGTGAACAATTACTACATAATAAAAAGAAAAAAACAAAATTACTGTAGAACATAAGTATTAGTTAAGTAAATTGAACAATTCC
The DNA here is from genome assembly GCA_026074375.1 of Tanacetum coccineum. Taxonomy (NCBI): domain Eukaryota; kingdom Viridiplantae; phylum Streptophyta; class Magnoliopsida; order Asterales; family Asteraceae; genus Tanacetum; species Tanacetum coccineum. The sequence goes on from BQNB010126074.1 coordinate 2,894, forward strand.
AAACACCCCAATAATCACAAATCAAATATTAAAATTCTAACAATTCGAAAAAGTAAAACCCAAAACGGGTTATAATCATCATCAATTCAAAACTACAATCACCAAATCACTAACATAACATGATGAAAAAAAACTAACTAAAAATCTCAGCCACTTCATCAAAAGTTAATAGATTCAGGATCACGGATGTTGAGCAGATCAATCACTAATTCATAAAACTATATCCCTAAAAAAATCCAAATCCATCAAACCTTAGCATTTGACATCAACGATGTAAGCTCTCAACATTTTTTGAAATCATCCTTGCACCAATTAACCATGATGTCATCAAACATTTTAACAAAATCATCCAAATCAAACATCTTAAACCCTCTTCATTCATCTCCAAAACCTTCATCACCTTTTTAGAAAAAAATGACGTCAACAGAATAAGAAGACATCCATTTCTTTGGTACCCGTATTCCTCTTCTGCTTTGGTACCCGTATTCCTCCAAAGCCATGATCATTAGCTTGGCAGACGGCGAAGACAATGGCGGCGGTAGCGGCTGACGACACATGATGTTGGCAAATATAGCGACATAACTAAACGGTAGTGGCGGCAAAATCTGATATGTGAGACGGCGAAATTTAGTGGTTTAAAGAAAGAAAGAGAAAGGTGTTTGTGTTTTTAAGAGAGATGAAAATGGTGTAATGCATTTTGTTAGTGTGTTAGGTTTTTATACTCGTATTTGAGTTTGTGGTTTACACTTAAATGATGTTTAATGGACCGTTACAAATGGATCACATGAATGCAGTAGTTACAATTTGACTGAATTGATGACAATATCAATGTTAACGGTTACAAGTTGACTGTATTAAAAACGTATATGGGCCGTTACAACTTTACGTCTTTACCGTTTAATTGGTTGTTACATGTTTTGGGTTGTTACAAGTTTTGGCTATTAAAGGATTTTAAAGGCTAAATGCTTTATAAAGTAGTATAGATATACTAGTAACTGATTTGTTAATCTCCACCCCTTATCATTACTCGTTGATTAAGTTTATTATTGTCTGTCCGTGTACCTCCCAACCCCCCCACCCCCCTCCCCCCAAACCCCACCCCCCCCCCCACCAACCCCCACCACCCCCCACCCCCCACCCCCCACCCCCCCACCCCCCTTCACCCTGCGTTAGGTTTCCTACTCTTTACCCCCCTTACACCCTCTGCACTTTTATGCCCCCGTGTTTTGAGGTTTTGTGGTTTACACTTAAATGATGTTTAATGGACCGTTACAAATGTACCATATGAATGCAACAGTTACAATTTGATTGAATTGATGACAATATCAATATTAGCAGTTACAAGTTGACTGTTTTAAAAAACGTATATGGGCCGTTACAACTTTACCATTTAATTGGTTATTACATGTTTTGGGGTGTTACAAATTTTGGCTATTAAAGGATTTTAAAGGCTTTTAAATGTGTATGATGAATATTTTCTAATGGTTTTACATCTTTTCCAATAAAGTAATTTTTTTACTTAATTTTTTAAGACTTCTTTTTATAGTAATTTTTTTACTTAAAATTTTAAGTACTTATAATTTTAGAAATTGGCTAAATGCTTTATAAAGTAGTAGAGATGATAATTTCGCTCATACAAATATTTCTCAAACCAAACTCATTATATGCCTGTAATCACTATTTTATTATTAACAACGATTAACGGGGATGCGCACGATTCTAGCGTTGCGTTAATTGAATATTGTATATAGGGTGAAGTCTAAAAATACGCAATAAACTTTATCAAAAAGCACGAAATACGTAACAAACTAAATATATTACTAGAATTGCCAAATTACTTTCAAATTTTGAACGATATACGTAATATGACCTGATTTTGACCAAAATTTAACCTGTTTGACCGGTTCCATTAACAAAAATTACAGAAATGGTCCATGTGATTCGCGTTGGACTTTCACTGTTAGTCCCTTAACTTTTTTTTCACTTAATTTTTCTTTTCACTTAATTTTTCTTTTCACTTAATTAAAAAAAAAAAAATTCACTTAATTTTTAAAATACTTTTTTTTTCATTTATTCATACATTATATTTTTTACACTTATTATACTTTTTTACCACTTATTCATACACTAATTTTTTTTACACTTATTACACTTTTTTTTTAGAATTTTTTTTAAAATTACGTTAAACTTTTTCACAACTAACACCGTCATGTGGCTTAAATTTTGACTATTAAACACCCCTCATGTGACTTAAATTTTTTAAGAAGATTTTTTTAGACGTTGTGTTAGACTTTTTTTTCACATGAGGGGTGTTTAAGAGTTAAAATTTAGAAAAAAATCTTTTTAAGAAATATAAGTCATATTTAATAGTCAAAATTTAAGTCACATGAGGGTGCTAGTTGTGAAAAAGATTAACGCAATATTTAAATAAATAGTGTATGAATAAATGAAAAAAAAGTATTTTAAAAATTAAGTGAATTATTTTTAAAAAAATTCCAAAAAAAAGGTGTAATAAGTGTAAAAAAATTTAGTGTATGAATAAGTGGAAAAAAAATATAATAAGTGTAAAAAAAGTAGTGTATGAGTAAATGAAAAAAAAATATTTTAAAAATTAAGTGAAAAAAAAATTTAAGTGAAAAAAAAGTTAAGGGACTAACAATGAAAGTCCAACGTGAATCACAGGGACCATTTCTGTAATTTTTGTTAATGGAACCGGTCAAACAGGTTAAATTTTGGTCAACATCCGGTCATATTACGTATATCGTTCAAAATTTGAAAGTAATTTGGCAATTCTAGTAATATATTTAGTTTGTTACGTATTTCGTGCTTTTTGATAAAGTTTATTGCGTATTTTTAAACTTCACCCTTATATATATTAACACATTCTTTTTACTTTAAGAAAATGAATTATCTATGTATCTTCTACTAAATATTTTCATAGGTATAAGTTGACATCTAAAGGAGATAGACCTTGAAAGAGTGTAGCTAAAACATTATAGTGAGTTATAAGAAAAAGATCTTCCTAGCTATTTGATATTGGTATCTTGGTAAGCTACAAGAAAACTCGATATTTATTTTTCTTATAAATAAAAAAAGTTTTCTTCCAACTCGATCTATGATTGAACTTTTCTCCGTTCAGCTTGATCAAATGCAACTCGAAGCTTCTCTTTCATTTCGGAAACTTTTTTGTAAAACACAGGTTCCCACATCAACTTGGCGAGAACATATGCATATGCTAAGAATAATACCATTAGCATGAAACATAATTCAAGATGAGCGTTTATTGTGGTGACAATTTGTGAAACATATGGAAAGTAGTCATATGCATCAAAATATATAATTGAGATGAGGGTGATGAAGTATGTAGACAAGAGAGCTATCATGATGATGAAGATGACAATAATAAGAACACATGAAATGAGTGAGCCATGAAGAAGAGCAACAAGGAACAAGTCTAAATTTGGAACCATTTGATTTGAATGACAAAGGGGTTGGGGTGTGTTTTAAAAAGAATGAGATAAGAGGGTACCTATTTATTTGGTTGTTTCATTTGTTGTCTTGTTGGATACGAGAAGTTTGAAAATGCAAGTGAATGGGGAAAAGAATGAAGTGATTCTCACTTATTCCAGGATAGATATAGCCCACATATAGTTTCAAGCACCATTCGACTTCATAAATAAGCAACTTACGAGTAATATATACATACATGTACTAGATTCAAAGTGCGTCCAATGGACGGATTGGTTTCACAAATTTGTTTAATAAAACGAAAAAACATATGTAGAAACGATTACTTAATACACGGCATGTCTTCTTAAAATCACTATTAAAAATTGATAAAATCACTACTAAAAAAAAATTACAATACTCTATGCTAATGCTAAGTAGGGGTGAGCAGAAAAATCGAAAACCGAAACCGAACCGAAAATAATCGAACCGAACTAATAATCGAATCGAATTCTCCAAAACCGAACCGAACCGAACCATTAATTCGGTTCTCGGGTTGGATATGGGTTTGGCACTCCGAACAGAAAACCAAACCGAAAACCGAATTAATATAAATATATATATATTTTATATATTTATATATGTAAATACTAAATACACTTAAAATGTTATCATAATATAAAAAAACGCTTTTATATTAATAATAATTTTTTGTTTACTAAAAATATATGTAATTATTAATTTTTTTTTAAAATAGTGAAATTCGGGTTATTCAGGTCAACCCAAAAACCGAACCGAATTCGAATTCGGTTTTTGGTTCGGTTCGGTTTTCGAGTTGACCCAATAAAAATATTTAACCGAAATAACCGAGAAAACCAAAAATCGAAACCGAACCGATCCGAAAATAACCGAATCGAACTAATAACCGAACCGAATTTGCCAAAACCGAACCGAACTACTAATTCTGTTCTCGGGTTGGATATGGTTTTGACAATCAGAACCGAAAACCGAACCGAAAACCGAATTCATATAAATATATATATATTTTTATATATTTATATATATAAATACTATTAAAAGTTTAAACTAATATAAAAAAACACTTTTTATGCTTGAAATATTTTTTTTTGCTAAATATTTATGTAATAATAATTTTTTTTAAATAAATTGTAAAATTCGGGTTATTCGGGTCAATCTGATAACCGAACCGAATTCGGTTTTCGGTTTTCGGTTCTCAGTTCGGTTCGGTTCGGTTTTCGGGTTGACAAAAAAAAAACTTTTAACCGAACTACCCGAACCTAATTAACTGAACAACCCGATAACCGAACCGATCAACACCCCTATCACAACTCCAGAGCTATAAACGTCATTTTTTTTCAGTTAAATGCAATCGGGATCCATGTATCCTTGGATCAAGGAATATGAGATGTTCTTTATTTATATTATATGCAGGGCCGGATTTAGTATTGGGCCAACTAAGCACGGCCTAATGCTGCAGAAAAAAAAGCATCATTTTATAAGCCTGAGTTACTTTTGCAACTAATCGATGATCTAGTAAGATATTTTTACTATATATATCATTCGCCGTTTTGCGGCGCGGGCTCTGTTTTTTTTTCTCTCAATTTGAGCCGGCCCATTTCGCTTTTTTTACTTATTTAACATTTGTGGCGCGAGCATAATAACGTGGAACATACAAGTAGGCAATATTATAAATAAATAAAAAAAAGTTGCCGACACAAAATAGGAAGAATTTTTTTTACTAAACGTACCCTCAACTTTTAACTATTTACGTCTTTTTTATATAATAAATTTTACTTATCAAATATATAACACATATCTATCGATTCATTCAGATCAAAAAAATACCAGCGGAAAGATCTTTGAATTGCGAACAAAACGAGCCTAATATTGCAATGCTTCTCACATACATACGCTTTTATAAAAAAGTTGAAGTTTAATATATATATATATATATATATACACTAGTTGCAAAACCCGCCTGATGGGCGGGTATGACTTTTAATTATTGTTTTCGTTTTTTTTATTATAGAAACATTTTTTAAAATATTTTATTTATGTATTTTTTTATTTGTAATACAGTCTTCAAGAATGTAGGTGGTTGTATTTTTTTTTCCAGTTTTACTGTTATTTATTATATGTATCGTTTAAGATATTGAATTTTTTGTCCAGAATAGAGCACATAAGAAATGATCACAAGTAGCACACAATCATTTAAGTAAAATAAATCAAAAAAAATACAACCCTTTAAAAAGACACATCTCTAATGTTTTTATTTCCACTTTTCGAATAAAAGTTAAGATAAACGTTCATAAGCAAATGCAAACACCAATTCCTAATGTACTCGTCTTAGTTGTATAAATGGGCGTTTTCACTATATTTCACCGAGATCTAAACAATTATAGTGTTAGTTTATAAAAAAATTATGAAGTTAACTAATAAAAAATACAATTAATTCATTCCTTATTAAGTATCATAAAAAAAGGTGAACCACAGGATGCACTTCTACATTATCACGACCTGAAACACGAACCTAAACAGCAAAACATGACCTCCACGAAAACCCAAAAACATGACTCTAACACGACTTGCAAATCTTAATCATGACCCAAATCGCTTGCGAAAACTATAACCACGAGCCAAAAACATACAATACAACCAACCCGAACATCAAACCCACTACCCAAACCACAAACCGCACCAAACGAATTTGATTCAAACCACTCACGGATGAAGACAGCTTCCAACGACCTAAACTCGAACCACGTCCTCGAGACACTCGCCGGAAATAAACGACCAAGAAATGACGCGAAAAAAAACTATAAAAAAGATACGTAACCCTAAGCCATGTAGTAAACAACTCCAAAGGCATTACAAATGACGTCTCTTTTAGAGCAAACAATCACATAATCTGCAACTAATTCTCTAACAAATTTACAAATTATAATACTGTAAAATAAAACTAAACCAACATGTGCTCATGTCTAACAAACATGTCTATGTCACAAATATAAAAGCTATACAAAAACACTAACCAAGATCCTCATACTGTGGAGCTCCTCCTTTGGGTAGCGCTTTCAGTCTCTCTTCATACCAAAAAAGAGCGCCGCAATAATGGCATACTCAGTCACAGTCTCCCTGGTATGTGTAATCCAACGGATGCCCTATACAGATGCAAAAAGGTAGAACACGATCAAGATAATAATAACATGTGTAAGCAAAACATGACGATTAGATTTAACTGTAACACAATGACCCATATACGTAAGAAATAAGTGCCTGCTCGAGTTGTCCTTACACGTCTACTGTTCTCATGTGCTTGCAGGTGTCAATATACACAAAATACTAAAATAAATATAATGATTCTACATTATGGCAAGAAACCGAGAGAGATCGTGTATCAAGAAGCTTTGAAGCTTTGTCAATGAAGATTGCAGTTTACAAATACATGCCTTCAGAATTATGACAATATCAAATGGAGTATTTCCCCTGAATGCTTGAAAGATTTCTCTGTTTCTTCAAGCCAGTGGTTCTTCTCCTCTCTAGTCCAGTTCTGGTTATAGGTAATGAAAGTGTTAGAAATATGCTTTCAAACATGTCGACCAAACACACTTGTGTCCAAAATTTTCATATAGTGTCTAATATGATTACATAAGTTAAATTATTTCATAGTGCTCACCTGTTCACTGCACTAAAAATGTAACAAACTCAGACTACCATATTGTTATAATCTATCTAATGAACTATGCTTTTTAACTTGATGATGTAATAAACTTTTATTACGTCACCAGTGTATGCAATATACAAGTACCTTTCTATAGCAGGTAAATTGATGAGCTACTATAAAAGCCCCCTTGCATACATTGGTAACGGAATAGAGGTTTGTTACGGTAAAAAAACACAGTTCATAGTTTGTTCCTTTTTAGTGCAGTAAACCCATTTACAATTTGAAGTTGGTAATTAGTTGAGTTCAAAGTAATAAAAATCAATTTACCTCCGCAACTATATTCAACTTATACTGGACGCTCTACATAAGTTGAGAGAGATCGCCATTCCATTTGTAGAACTCCAATTCCTTGCCATTAAATACCTTCTCAGCTACCTACAATTATAGCAAATTAATTACAATGCATATAACATTGTTAAAAGACCAAAATAGTATATGTTGCACCCTCAACCAAGATGTCATTAACTTTCTAAAAGACATAAAAAGATTTCTAACCTTTCTCCTAATCATCCGACCACCAGCGGAATGAGCGAAGTAGGTGTTGTAGAAGTGAAAAATAAAAGCTTGTGGGGTCATTCTTACATAAATCTTCAACGCATGATGAATATTCAAGCCCCAGTTGTGAAGGTTCTGGTATAGAATGGCCTTGTTCTTTTAACCATGCCAAATCTTTTGCTAGAGCTTCCGACCTTTCCAATCCAGTGCTCCTGAACTCAGCATCTACAGAAAAAGCCAAAAATATAGACATTATAAAGTTTGAGATCACAAAAACACAATAGTGACTATATTGTAAATACGCAGTAAGGAAATACACAGATTTAGAGTTCAATCTCGAGAATCCCTATAATATTTGCATGACTAAACTACATTAGGGTCTACAAACCACCAAAACAGTCTAATTCAAAATCATATAGCTTCATAAAAAAGCATGTTCTTATATGCCCTTTCAATAAACAGACCATCATTATGTTATAACTGACTATATCATGTTACAAAAACCTGTAAATCGTACAACTTTTTCATAAAAAGCATGTTCTTTATGACAACGTGATGTTTTTCTATAAAATTTTTTGACGGTTTGCTAAATATTGCAGTCACAGCCTCCATTCACGGTTCGTGTTTCAGTCTATTCATTCTTTCGGTCTAGCTTTGTTTCCGCTGCAAGTGTTTAGATCAGGTTATTCAGTTTTGGTGTTGCTGCAATCTGTTGGTTTGATTGCAATACTGGTTTCTATGGACTCCATCTCCACAATCTGTACATGATCAGCTCATCATCATTTAGGCCGGTTTGTTTTGAGGTGACTGTTTTAGCGACTTTAGTAGTTTATGCAGTAGTGTCCTTCAGAGTGTTTGGTTCAGGTTCTAGTGGACCTTGCTTTCTGTTTCAGCTGCTGCATTTTTCTTATTTGGTGTCAATTTTTGTCCTGATCCAGTTAGCATTTTGAGTGTGGGGTTCATCAGTTTGTATATTGTGTTAGTGTGGTCAACGTTTCGTAATTTTCCATGTATGTTTTCGTTTCCTTTATATTGGTTTGTCTCTTGTTGTAAGTTTTTTCTTTTTTAGGGGCTCGCTATTTTAATCGGCTTGTTGATGTAGCGGGCAACCTTTGTTTTGTATCTTGGTTGTTTCTTAATAATATTATGCCTTTTCCAAAAAATAAAATAAAAAATAGTGATGACAGATCTCAAAGATTAAAAGAGAATCTTTGAACTTACAGAAACCCGCCCATGACCACCAAGCGAAGATTGCAATAGTCGTGTAAGCTTTGAATCTCGATAAGGAATATGCGCAGTGTTACTATCTGTTAGCTTAGATATGACCTGAAATATGACAAGTTAACAGCCAAAGAGGAAATGCTCCTAATATCATCATACAATATAATTATTAATCCAAACTTCAAATTTCACATTCTGAAGTCCTAAATTGAGGAAAATAATAACTAATCTTACCATGCTAAGTGTAACCAAGCTTTTATTTATGTATGATCCCTCTTTTCTCATCACACCAGTTGTCTCCATATTTGAGATTTTAGATCCTGCCAGGTCAATTAAGTACTATTAGAAAAAATCTGCAGCTACGATTAAAAGCATGCTTACAGACCTCATTCAACTGCAAGATCATTAAGAGACGATATCACACTGAACATAGAAATTTAAGAGCAGACAAGAAATGTTAATAAGTTAAGGAGTAATATTGCATTCTATGAGCTTTATGAGGACAACGTGGAAGGAGGTGAAAATCCAAGCAAAACTGAAATAACAGCACCTATTATTATTCAATGAAGGCATACCAGCATGATGTGTCTGTGTTGGTGTTACAAACCTGATGAATAGAATAAAATAAACCACTCAAGAAAACCTTTGATATCAAGATAGACCAAAGGATAAATATGCATTACTGTTACCTTACTGAGCTTGAGTACCAGTTCATAGACGATAAACTGCCACAAACCTTTAAACCTAAAGAATTTCAATGATTAGAATTATAGGTCATATTAGTCAATCCATAATCTACAGAAAGTAAGAGTGTGGTTGAGTTATCACCTTTATCCTTCAACCAATAATTGGAAAACTAAACTAAGTTGAATTAAAATTCCAACTGAATCATTTATGTATATTAACATCAATAAATAAGAATTCAACCTTTGCGTATAAAGCATCAATAGCATCAGTAATAACCAGATACCCATCACGAAAAACAGGATGTTGTATTTGAAAAACCAATGTTAATGAAAAACATGGATTGTAACAGGATTGTAACATGGATTTGGGCAAACATCAAAACACTAAAACAGTCCAACCAGACCTGAGTTTTCATAAAGATAAAAAAATGAATGACTTGAGTTTTAATAAAGATAAAAAAGGAAGAAATAATGACCTAAACAAAATATATTATAGGACATATAAATTAAACATTTTAATCAACTAACAAAATTACAACTTACAAAATTTTCAAATCATCAAAAGAGTTGTAGATTGTGAGTAACTAAATTCAAAAAGGTTAAATTAAATTCCCCTATAATTTGAGTAACTGAATCACCTTGGCAAACTAACCATCCGTCAAATCCCACAAGGTAGCCATGGCTTTGCTTTGTTTACTTCACGGAATACTGCATCATATAAAAGGCTCCAATCTACATGTGATAGAATAAATTAGTTATGTACCTTTAAGGGGTTAGATGGTGCAGTGTTAACTTCAATTGTTGAGTTCACCTTCAATAATAGTTTTGACAAGGAGATTTAATTCAACACGTTATTATGCCAAACGATTAAAGATGGAAAATAGATGAAAAAGAAAAGTATCAACGTGTGTTGTATCATTGAACAGTTAACATGCATAACTAATGTGGCATACAATTTAACTGAATCAAACTGATTTTATTGTGCTACAATACGAAAATGCCATTGTAATTTAAAGGCTTCATATAAATTGACATGATCCATATCGACTAAGATGAACCTGTTGGGTGTGGTGCCAATGCGGTAGCCTCAAATATGCGTGTATAATATGTATGAATTAGATTAGGGTTATAAATGGTGTCGTATCATTTATATATTTTGATATATTTTTATATTTTTGAAAATATCTTAATATATTTTTGAAGTATATCTTGATTTATTTTTAAAAATTAAAAGATATCAACATAGTTTTTTTAGAAGATATTATTATTGTTTTTGATAATAAAACACAATTTGAAGCTTAGCCCAGTTGGTTTAGGTCATTTGCATGTTAACCATTGGTCACAAGTTCAAAACTTCTCATGTACTAAAATTTTAACATATTATCGAAATTTATTGAATTGTGGGTATAATTTCGAAAATTATTAAAATTTATTTCAGAAAATATTAAAAAATCCAGAAAAATATAAATACTTATAAATCCGAAAATAATTAAAAAAACGGATTTATAAAAAAAATTAATGACATGGCAACCAAGATGACGTGGCATTATGACGTGACATTAAATAGTCAAATGCCTCCTGTTATATATAATGTATATATATATATATATATATATATATATATATATATATATATATATATGTGTATATATAATAATATAATATATAATATATATATATATATATATATATATATATATATATATATATATATATATAATAAACTTTCAAAACACACCGTAAACTACCTAATAACTTTAAAATAAATGACAGGGGTAAAAAACGTACAACTCTATGAAAGTTTAAATTATATAAATAACATATATTTTTTTGCCATTTACGATTGTATTTAAATACATATTTCACATTCATATTTATATTTATATACATACTAAAAGTCGTTCGCTCGCCAAAAAATCCAAGTCACACCGTTTTGGTCTTTCAAGCCCCATTAACGTTTATGAACTTTAATAAGTAAATATATTTAGTATATGATTCCAGGTAAATGTCATACTATATAAATACGAATATCACATATTTTTTTAACCAAATAAGTAAAAAATACTATACTCGTCCAACGACAAATACTCATTCAAATTCTGTAATTGTTAAAAAAAATGCTTTGTAAAATAAAATACATGCGTTGAATACAAGTCAGCCCCGCCGCAACGCGCAAGCACATTCCCACTCAATATTCGTTCAAAATCGATTCGCAAATTTTTTTGTCCCGCCGCAACGCGCGGGGTCTCTTGCTTGTTCTCTTTAATGTCTTTATGTAAGATACGAGGATCAACAAGATCATGTTAATATTGCTAAAGCGGCATCTAAATGAGGCGACCTTATTGAATAGGAGGATTTAGCTGAAAAATCTCTCTTTTATAAGCGTTTGTGTGTGAAAACTAAGCTCAACGAGATAATTGCTAAACTTTTTTCTAAAGTCATTGTGAAAGGTTCAGTGTATTGGCGTGCAAAGGAAATGGAAGCCTGGGATCCGTTTATTTGTAATGATTCTTATGAAAGTGAGTCATCTGATAATGAAGAAGATGAAGACCACGGGTCACAGTCTAGAGATAAAGTCACAAGAGATAATGATGCTTAGAGGGTCTCCGAATCAAGTTGTATGCACAATAACGACTTACTCTATGATAATAACCACAACAATATAATGCATGATAAAGAGAAAGTTCTATCTGAGGACCCTTTTAATTTATATGATATCCTAAACAAGAGAAAGGATAGTGGTGACGACTTGAAATATCCACCTCGTTATACACCAAATGTGATTAACGTGGATGAGGTGAACAAAAAGGTGAAAGGGGTTACAAGTAACGAGGTAAATGAGCATGTTAAGTCTACTTTAAATAAGCTTGAAGAGTCTGTTCCAAAAAGAAAACTTTCATCAAATACTAGTGTTTGTTCGAAGAGAGTTTACACATGCGGTTTAATGTTGCAATTGATGAACGAGTTAGTTAAGGTAAGACAAACTATGGGCTACAATATGAAAGGGTGTATGAGGAACATTGAAGTCATTATCGGCTCACAAAGAGAATGCAACGTTGTCAAATGAACTTTTTGTCCTTAAACATTCAAAGACTTGGTCATAAGGCTAAAAAAGGATGGGTAAATGAGTTGTGTATAAAACATCATGTTAATTTTGTATCTCTTCAGGAAACTAAAATGGAGAGCATGGAGTTGGTTACTATTAAGACGTTGTGGGGTAATTCTTCTTTTGATTATGTTCTTAGTTCTTCTTTAGGCAAATCAATGCGTATTTTATGTGTTTGGGAGCCTACTTTGTTTGTCAAAGATAACGTTACCTCGTTTGATAATTTCTTGGCTGTTATGGGGACTTGGGTTCCTTCGTCTTCCAAAATCCTTATCATTTCTGTTTATGCCCCCAAGATCTAACAGAAAAGAGTGTGTTATGAGATTACATCCTTCATCTAATAGACCGATGGGATGGAGATTGTGTGATTATGGGGGATTTATAAAGTTAGAACGGAACAAGAAAGATATTGTTTAATTTTCAACGTTCAAGGTGCTAACGCTTTCAATAGTTTTATTTCCTTAGCAAGTATGACTGGCCTTCCTCTTGATAGTTATGCTTACACTTAGGGCCACAAGCCCGCCAATAAGATGAGTAAGTTGGATAGATTTCTTGTTTCTAAAGGCTTATTGGCTTCGTTCCTGTATCTTTTGGCTCTTTGCTTGGATAAAAATCTATCGGATCATCGTCCTATTCTCATGCGGGAATTATGAATTTATTATGGTCCTACTCCATTTAGATTTTTTCGCCCTCGGTTTAACTTGGATGGATTTGACAAAATGATATAAGATACATGGAAGAGGTTAGCCACTATCGAATCGAATGGTATGATTAGTTTAAAGAAGAAACTTCAAGCTCTCAAAATTCTCATTAAACAACGGACCAAAAATGCTAAGAAAAGCTCTTATAAGGAGAAGATCTCCATTCAGTCCAAACTTTTTGATATCGACAAAATTATTGACCAAGGCGGTAGTAATGAAGAGATTTTATCCGATAGATCTTTGTTGTTGAAAGAACTCAATGACATTAATTCTATTGACTCATTAGAAGCGGCTCAAAAATCTAAAGTTCGTTGGGCTATAGAAGGTGATGAGAATACAAAGTTCTTTCATGGTATTCTTAATAGTAAACGTTCTCAGTTAGCTATTTGTGGGACCTTTATTGATGGCAAGTGGATTGTTGATCTGTTGGTTGTGAAAAGTATGTTCCTAAAATACTTTTCTACTCAATTCTCCTTGCCCGTCTCCCCCTCGTATTTGCTTCGTTGGTCAATTCACTAATAGGTTATCATTGGAGCAACAAGTTGATCTGGAACGAAACGTCTCTAATAAGGAGATAAAAAGTGCGATTTGGGATTGTGGAACGAATAAATCCTCTGGTCCTGACGCCTTTACTTTTGAGTTCTTTCGTAGATATTGGAAGCTTTTAGAACATGATATTGTGGCAGCCGTTAAAGAATTTTTTGCTTCAGGTACTTTTCCCCCATGATGTAATTCCTTTCATTGCTTTAATCCCTAAGATTCATGATGTAAAAGTCATCAAAAATTATCGTCCTATAAGTTTGATTGGAAGCTTTTATAAAAATATTGCCAAGATTTTAGTTAATAGACATAGCTTTGTCATCTCCGGTCTTATTAATGACGTCCAATCAGCTTTTGTTTCCAACCGCCAAATTCTTGATGACCCATTTATTCTTAATGAACTTCTTTCGTGGTGCAAGCATAAGATGTTTAAAGCTATGGTCTTTAAAGTCAATTTCGAAAAGGCATTCGACTCAATACGGTGTGATTACTTACAAGATATTTTAAAGATGTTTGGTTTTGGTGATAAGTGGTTGTTGGAGAGTGGGAGTCAGATACGCATGTTGTACGACCAGAAATACATGAGCCTATTAGGGGCACACAAGTTAAGACACGAAGAGTACGCTTATTAAACGTTTAATATATATTTACTTATTATTAAAGGTTTAATATGCTTCACGTAATAATTTAAATAACCGTTAGTTACCGTTATATTTGATAACTAACTTAACGACTATTTAAATATGAACCAAAAGGACTTCAATTGACAAAACCCGAACCCTATGGGACCCTTTTGGAGGCCGAACCCTAGGAGGTTCTAGAAGGGGTTTTGGATCAAGTTTGGAATTGATATGTGACAAGGATAACGAATTATGATAAACTAAGAAATTATTTGTTTCCTAGTTTATCTACGACTAGGGTTGAGGTGATATATAAATACCTCATCCATCTCCCTTGTTGGATTGCGTCGTCCCTCACATAAATTCTATACGACTATAAAAAATATACCCCAATGTCACTAGACAAAAAAGGCAATATTATAGCCCTTTTTTCTTGTTCCTACGTTTGACATTCAGTGAAGAAAACCAAACCAATATGCATGCATGATGTATGTATCTCCATTAGTATGCTAGATATACATAGCATCCATACAATGCATAAATAATAATTGGCTTGTTATCTATCAACAAATGACCTCTGATCAAGTGGTTTGGTGGTTTGATTCTGTTATAACAGACCTGGGTTCAAATCTCATAGTGGTCTGTTTTGGGTTTTCTTTTTATTTGTTTCTTTGTTTGATCCAAACGCATACCACTTAGGTATTTGGATCGGATCTAGAACAAGACACAAGTTTGTTTGGTTTTTGGTTCAAGTAAAAAAAGCATACATTATTAGTGTTTGGAGCTCGTGAAGTTACAAGTAGCATTTTTGCATACTTGTTTGACGTGTTGTGTATGCAACCATAGAGGTGATAATTTAATCACTAAGTTTTCAAGATCAATATTTTCGTTTAATTGACTTTTATCATTAAACAAAGGTTAATGTTTCTTACTTTATTTGTGTGTTAATTCTTGATATCAAACTAAATCCATCCGCTGCGTACTCATGGTAAACATTGTTTACTAGTTGTTAAATCCTAACAGTGGCATCATGAGTCAACCTCGTTTGATGTTATGGGTTACACACTTATAAAACACGTTAGATCTGCATAAGAAAACTTTTCTTTATTGTTTTGACCGAAAATTATGACAACAATATGCAATTCTTGCCATAAAGAATAAATAAAATCTAGAATCTTGGTATTATTACTAGCTAATATAGATTGAAAAAGAATAGATTTATAATTAAAAGTTAATTAAGTTTTATTATTCTTTTCTTTTTCCCGGTCTTAAGACTCACGCAATCATGTCTTATGATGGATGTGACGATCTAGGTACTTTAGCAGAAAACCTAGTGAGAGTCTTTTGGTTCTTCGTTTAGGGAAGACTCTTATGTGAACTCAGGGCATTATGTGATTTACTTCTTTCTATATAGAGTCTGTCTTCACCTCATCCCCTTTTTCTGTCTGTTTATTTGCTTATATGTGATATTCCATGAGACTGGTTAATATATGCAAAAGACTTTTTAAAACTCTAAAACAGACTAATACTTAAAGAGAAACTAGTTTTATTTAAACTGACGATTCTTGAGAGTTTATGTGTCATATGGTTGTGGTTATCTATATTGTTGCGCTTAGAAACGTGACTTCCCACGACGAACTTACTCAAATCTTGGTTTAAATTATCTGTTAAATTACACACATAATTATAAACTCCTTGTGACCTGCTATGTGTTATTTGTAAAACTGGCTTTTGGACAAATTAATACGGATGTTAAATCTCTGAAACTTGTTTTTATTATAACTTGATTTAATTTTTGAAGTCTTATGTGTCAACTTGGGTTCGGCTTACATCCGATAATCATGGCCTATAAGGTTTCTCACGATGAGACTTGAAAATATAAATAATCTTATAATCCGATTAAAACTATAATGTTTTTTATGCTCTTATCAATGATGAATCACTACTAACCATGGCTTTATTGATCATGGTTTTAGTGGAGATCTGGGGTTTAATTGACCTTTAATCTTTTTCCGCGCCACTACATTCTTCTGCATATGAGGCAATTATTGGAAAAACTTGTGTCTTCGGACACATGTAAGAGTACAATATAGGGTTTGGTCATTTTTTAATGTTTCCCCGCGATATTAGCACATCTAAAAACTAAGTTAACAAAATGTTTTTCTTAACTTGTGTAACAAAGATGTTTTGTGTAACACCCCCAAAT
>BQNB010126075.1:0-19660 GCA_026074375.1 Tanacetum coccineum
TAGCATATGCTGCACACAAGTCTTTTCCAATCTATCAAATGGACGTAAAAATGGCATTTCTTAATGGTCCATTGAAGGAGGAGGTTTATGTTGCACAACCAGACGGGTTCGTTGATCCTGATCATCCAGAAAAGGTTTACCTTCTATGGAAAGCTCTATATGGATTAAAGCAAGCTCCGAGAGCCTGGTATGATAAACTCTCAAATTTCTTGATAGCCAAAGGTTTTACTAAAGGTATCATTGACCCGACTTTATTCACGATAAGATACGGGGATGACATTATACTTGTGCAAATTTACGTTGATGATATCATTTTTGGTTCCACAAACCCTAAATTTTCTAAACGATTTAAAAAATTAATGCATAGTAGATTTGAGACGTCCTTAATAGGGGAAATGAAATTCTTTTTAGGACTTCAGATCCACCAATCCCTACACGGTATCTTTATCAATCAGGCCAAGTACGCTTTAGAAATACTTAAAACATATGGTATGGAAAAAGGACAAAGCATTGGTACACCAATGGCTACGAAACCTAAATTAGATGCATAATTGAGTGGTAAACCCGTAGACCAAACTGACTACCGTAGTAATATTTATTGGGTCACACATGTATATGACATCTAGTAGACTAGACATAGTGCAAGCAGTATGTTATTGTGCAAGATATCAAGCAAGACCGACTGAAAAACACCTTAAAGAGGTTAAACGGATCTTTTGATACATAAGGGGTACCATTAACATGGGACTCTGGTATCCGAAGGATTCTAGCTTTGAACTAATAGCTTTTTCATATGTCGACCATGCCGAATGCATTGATACTCGCAAAAGCACGTCTGGAGGAATACAGTTCCTAGATGATAAGTTAGTCAGCTGGATGTCAAAGAAGCAAGACTGTACTGCAATGTCATCCAGGGCAAGAGGCTGAAGTACGTGGCGTTAATCTGGCAAGTTGTGCTCAAGTAATGTGGATGAGGGACACAAACTAAGGTTTATGGCTTTAACTACAACATAATACCATATATTGGCGACTCCAGTCAGCCATAGCAATCTATGCAATCCCCGTGCAGCACTCTCGTAACCAGCACATCTACACTCGGCTATTTTTATCAAGGAACATGTTGAAAACGGTATAATTGAATTGTACTTTGTAGAATGAATACAAATTAGCTGGATATGTTTAATAAAGCCTATACCCTAGATGTTTAGGTTTCAGTATCTTGTACAGAGGAATTGGTATGGATGTTTGACTCCGCAGAACTGGAGGTTTCTGGCAATGATTCTGCTGATATTCTTCAAACATCGACTAGTAAATATTTTTCAGAAAAGCAAAGATACGAAATTAAAAATATAAAAACCAAATACAAAAATATAAATTTCAAAAAGAAATACAAAATAAAAAAAAATCAGGGAAAATGTTTCACATAAATATTCTTCTCGACATTTCTCTTAGAATCGATAAAATTTCGTACCTAGAAATGTGATTTTATATCGGACAAGGGCTGTGTATTTGAAGTTCGAAAGGTGTTACAAATGCTTTCAAACAGTCATTTTGTTTTCTCTATGACTTGTAATTACTCTCAGATTGCAACTCGGACCCGAATGACAAAGGAGAGTGTACGTTTCAGTGCACTTACGCTTAGAGTTAGAAGAGAGGTCTTCTAATATTTGATTTTTCAAAAAAAGTTGAACACAATTTTTTCAAGAATTTCTCAGTGACAATTCAAAATCTTTCATAATTGTGTGTTCAACACTCCATCCCTCATAATGTTTTTACAAGACAATTATTCTACATTTGGTGTCATTTTTAAATGAGTCAATGTTTAAGGGGGAGTTTTTTGAAAAAAAAATGTTTTAATGATTGTTGGATACATCATAACATGACAATTCTTATGTATTCAACACATTATAAAAGGTCTTAATAACATCTAAGAAATAATGATGACTACAAAATAGATTGTTTGTTATAAGATGATTCGGTGGTTGAGCATAATTTTTCAAGAATTCTTCAATGACAATTCATAATCTTTCAAAATTGTGTGCTCAACAATGCTAACCCTTAATTTTATATTCATTTTACAACTTGGTATTATTTTTTTTGGTGTCAAACATATGTAAAATTGAGGGGGAGCAAGTTAATGTTCCATATAATTCATGCTGATAATATTTTTTCTCCCCACAGTATTTTCAAGACAAATTTTAAACACAAGGTATTTTAAAAACTAAGTAAATTAGTATTTAAAATAAGGGGAGAAATATAATTAAAATGTGATCTTGAAAATAATAAGTGATCTAAACGACTTAAAATGTGCTCTTCGGAAAATGTTTTATGGTTTACGATATCATACCCAACATCATCTTTTATTCACGCCGATTCTAAGTCATAAGGTGGTTAGGTAAGGTATTAATCATATGATCTAACCAGAACCGGAGGGATCTACCCAAGGACACTCCATAGTTAGAAATAGCAGTCCTTAGGTATGATTGGAGATGAATGAGTATAAGGGAATAATGCCGACTAAGATTGAGCTAACACTGGAACAATCACAACAAGGTGTTAGTAATGACGTCTTGGTAAGCATTGAAGGGGTTGAAGAATGAAAAAGAAATGTATGGATAAAGGGTCTAAAGAAAGAAGCCCTCCCTACACCTTAGGCAGAAACGGGTCAATATCATATTCTTTCGGTTTCACAAAGATGAATTCTGATATTGAAGGACGAATCATGGGACCCATGTGATCAATGCACACCCTTCCCAGCCATTCGGGTTTCTCTCAACAGAAACTTGTTTCATTTGTCACGGAGATACACACGACTTCTATTGATTTTCTCACTCCGAGTTAGTTGATATTGAATAGGTGGCAGTCTGCTCCAGCCTCCGATTACTAAAACCAAAACGCACTAATCGAGCCTAGAGCTAAGAGATCAATAAAACAAATCTACATTAGGAACATTCCTTACAAAACACTTGTTGATTCATCATTAAGTTCACAAGCTGTTAACAAGAGTCCTACGCATTATCCTTGTGATCTTGCCAGAACATCCGAGTGATACTTAAGGTATTCATAGTGAAGATGGAAATCCTGCTTGAGCCAACATCAAACAAGCTCTTGGTAGGTGACTTGCGCGATAATATGAATCAAACTTGTGTCTATCTGAAGAAAACGATTGGTGCGATTTTATGTAAATCAAACTTGTTCTACGTAATGAATTGAAACTTAATCAGAAGATAGTAAACTATCTGATTCACTCTTACAGTGTTGTCTGCTTTGAGAACGTTTGGTAATGAGAATAGCAAAGCATGGTAAATCTAATACATTTATGTTAGAAGATCCTACGCTTTGAGCTAGAAACCCTGTCAAGGAGATTCTTTGAATCTACCTGATCACAGGTACAGTATTTATACTGTAAAACGGTCATATGAAACTGAAGGTTAATCTAACCAAATCCGGGACGGTATGACAAAGGCCATATTCATCCACACGTTTTATTGCTAACTGTTTTATTTAGGATTCATATAATGATGGAGGTGGAGATGCTCTTCAGCTGAAGTCGGATTCATTACACTTGCCTCATGCTCAAACTAAAAGACATAATATTAAGCTCAAGGATTCAAGAATCAAGAAAAGCTCAAAGTTTTAAAGCCAAAGACTTCCGCAAGCTTGATAAAACAGTTTTCTTTAAGATATAAGTCTATAAGGAAGGAGTATAAAGAGCTTTCAGGAAGATGCAAAAGTATGTGCATGTTGGTCGTGGACACAGGATCGCAAGGTGGCAAAGACGAACAAGGACTGAGGATAAAGATTTAAAGATCGCGGACGTCAAAGACGGAAGTTCAAAAGACAATGACAAAGGCTCAAGATCAAAGATCACGCATCATTAAGGAACAAGCCTACAAGATAAAGACAAAATGCAAAGAACTCAACGACAAGACAATCTTAAAGACCTCACTTCAGGGAAGATTGTTAGCATCAAAAACGAGTCTAACATTGAAGCTTGGAATCTCTCGGAAACCAAGCTTAGGGGGAGATTGTTAGCCTCAAATATTAAGTTAATCTTGGTCTTTATCTTACTTATGTAGTAATAGGCTAGAAGGGTAAACGGGCTGGTAATCGTAAGTTAATCTTATACTAGTATCGGGTTTAAACCTATTTGTAATCCCGAGCCCGGCCCAAGACAAATACCCCGGCCCATTAAAGCCTAATATGGTCGGCCCCCATTGAGTATAAATACCCCTCTCCAAGTGTGGAGAGGGTGTTGGTTCCATTTGTATTTTTCACAAGGTTAATCAACCATCTATTTTCTCTCTACTTTCTCTCTCTTTTTTCTCTCTCTAAAATTCTTATCTTTTCTCTTATCTATTTTTCTTATTCAAGTATGAAGTGAAGGTGATTATTGGGTTCTGACAATAACTTTCAATAGCTTCTACTTGTGCACGAACACCATTTCCCACGTACAAGTAGAGTGCTCCTTGTTTCAGTTTCCCTGCTTCTCTAAATCCCTGTTTTGTAATACAAATATAGTACCATAACCAGTGTCATACACCCAGGATTAATTAGGGAAAGCAAATAATTCTATTATGAATATACCTAAAGAACTGGTAGAGCCAACTTGCTTCTTTTTTTCAAAAACTCAGCAAGATAGACAGGATAATTCCTCTTCTAACGACCCACCTCCTTGCAGTAGTGGCAGGTGTCATCCTTAGTTGGGTGCTCTTTAGTAGAAGGTTTAGGGTTTTTTGGCCTTAGGCAAGTGCATAATTGTTTACTCATTTCCTAATCCTTGCATTCAGCTTACCCTTTCCTTTAGCTTTTACGCGGATTTCTTATTGGCCTTCTGGTTTTTACCTCCTTTAATCATCTTTTACTTGTGGTGTTTGTGGCCTTTTTAAGTTCACCTTTTATACTCAATGAACATAACTCGTAGTTTCTTACCTATGTCTTCCCATGTTTATCCATGTTGTATTTTAATTAAAATCCTGCAAAATTCTTTAGTGAGGGCCAATTAAAGATAGACCCAAACTATAATATCTTTGTGGTAGCATATAACCAAGGATGTTCCAGAGTTTGGTTCTAACATATCTTTCATTGTAGAACATATGGTAGCATATAACCAAGACGTTCCAGTTGATCTACCTCCTCTTGTTTGCAAGCATGAAAAGTTTAGATTAGGTCAAACCTCTCCACTCTAGCTTGTTTTTCAAACATAGATTTAAGCTCTTTTATCATGTCATATGGTGAGGAGTTTTCAAATTGTCTATGAAGCTCATGAGTCATACTATCGAGTATTAGACAAGCAACCTCATTATACGCATCATTAACTGTATTTCATTGTGACAACACTAGTGCCTGGGAATCTGCAGCAGGAGTCGCGAGTAAAGGTTGTTCAATGACATACATTTTCTTTTCAACTCTCAAGACTAACATAAGTTGACGAAACCAATCATTAAAATTATTTTCAAGATAGTTTTCTCTTTCTAACATAGAACCTGAAAGTTCGAATGGTTTATGTTTTGAACAGGTAATGCCATTTACAAAACTTAGTTAAAGTTTTCAAGATATGGGTATTCGTTAATAATAAATCTTCTTGCAAAAAAATTTAATACTAACCATGTTTAATAAATAAATAATTAATTTTCTAATAGCTAGGAGCCTACTTGACGTTCCACCACCACATAAGTTGATCTGCTGTGATGGTGGTTTGTACTCAATAGGTAATGTGACGATCAATAATTGCCACCGGTGCAATTCTAGAAAAACATATGGGACTTACTTTATTACATTAATATACTAGTAAGCATGTTTTATCCCATCTATGCCTCGATTTAAGGTCTCAACCTACAAACGATTAGTCGTCAATCAAAAACCGTGTTGTGTACACACTAAAGTCTTTACGAAAAGTGTACAATCACCTTGGTATTACGATTTACATACGTTCTCACGATAGTAAAAGATTCAACAAGTGTTTTTAACGAAATTAGATGGCAAAAATTATTTAATAAACTGGGTATTTTTTTTGTTCGTGACAAAAATATGTACAAGAAGCATGCATTACATCTTCGTATCATAGATTTTAATAAAACACTTTACTCAATTAAGTTATTTTATTATTGTATCCATATTTATTATACATTAATTGTATAAATCAGTGTTACCTTTATAAAATTTGCGATTCAACTGTGTTTCCAAATATAAAGAATTATATTTAATCGCGGAAAAAGATTAAAAATGTTGAAAAACGTGTACAAAGAAGCATGCAAAACAACTTTGTAGCACTAATTTTTTTTAAAAAAACATTAATAATGACACTGTAGTGACATGCCATGATTCACGGTAACTCCAATCGAACGCACAAAGAAGCGGAGAATCCAGAGTCAGCGCGAAAGCTGTATTGAAAACCTGTGATTAACAATTAAGAGATAATATCACATATCACTCAATAATAAATTGCATGTATTTATCATGGATGTCGAATTAACAATTAATTTATACATAAAACCGATCAATTTACAATTGTAACACCCCCAAAAATCAGGACTATGCAGCGGAATGGTCACATTGGGGTGTACTTCAGGGACAAACACAAGGTCACGGAAAATGACCTCAAAGAGAGCGTTTAAAAAGATAAATTTTCATATTTGTTATATTAAAATCAGAGTTTACAAAGGATCCCATTTATAATGCAGAAAACATTTGTAAATGGTCTCAAGTTATTAAGCCTTAAAAAAATATATATATCCGCTGCGACTCGAATCGCTCCCAATGCTCATAGCTAAATAGTACCTTGAAAATACATGCTAAAACGTCAAACAATAATGTTGGTGAAAAATTCATAGGTTTAAGTAAAAAATGCAGTATTGAAATCAATATTAAGAACAAAAGATTTCAGAAAGGGGAATGTGCGTTACAACATTTAAGTGTTATTTCCAAATCCATACGAAATCAAAGTAGGATTCAGTAAATTCAAGAAGTATTTAAAAAGTGGGGACACCAAGATCGAAGTAATGGTGGTCTAAGTACTATCCGATAGTCCAAAAACAAGTAATGTAGGCAAGAGAAAAACATTCATCAAGGTCTAAGTTTATAAGTTTTATTGCCTAAGATCATGGCACCGAAACTCTTAACGTACTTCAATCAATAGATTGGATTGCCCCGTAAAAGTTAGGTGTTCTGCGACAATACATCTAGAAAGTAATCTCAAATGATCAATGCAAACATATGTCAGCTTGTAACCCCAAAGAAGGGGGGGTTTGTCAATCCCGTAGATCTATCCATAAACTGGCTCCATGACACTAGCAACTGACGGTTCAATGATAATAGGGGGATTAAAGTGGCAGAGATACGAGTACTTAGCAATAATGTAATAAGGATAATAGCATACAGTGTTGGAAAACACTTGCGTCCGTAGTAAAACAATTCAGGTCTAATATTAACGGTTTCAAATATAGGTTCACGATCTCTAAATTGTTTGTAAACAAATCAAGCTTTCGTAAAAAATAATCATGTAAACACTTATGTATAGAATCAATAAGTTTGTGTAGTAAATCGAGCACACTATTCCTCACCCACGAAAAACATGTTTAAGAAAAACCATTAAAGAGAAAAGGCTGGGGCTATGAAACTCACAAAGTATTGAAAGGTTAAGTGTATGTTAGTAAATCTCGAGTTGGTAAACGTGCATGTATTCCCTCGCGGGTTTGGTTTATTTAAAACATTAAAAAGATTGAAATGCCTGAGGACTATGAACTCACCTCGAGTGAATGGAAATCAAAATATCACAATAGAAAAAGCGTCCCGAAGGAAAAAATGCGTCACGAAGGAATCCGAAGGCAACCTAATCCAATATAGGTCGTATAAGTACTAAACACTTTGATTATTTATAGGTCGTATAGCTCATCATACTATCGTTCGGGCTATCATAATTAAGAGGTCGTGTAGTGAACGTATGAGGAGCTAGGATACTTTAAATCGTAAATCCAACAACTCGTCGATACGCCACCCCGAAGAGGCCTCATCATTATGAAACTCCCTAGTAATATAGTACTTTGATAACTAATACAACGTATGATTCTATATAGCTACATCACCGTCTACTCGTGTTTGCGAAATAATATTTAAATTGCATTTGCTAAATATTATTCGTGTATTTGAACTCGTATAATCGAATATATAATTCAATTGTCTTTGTAAAATAATATTTATAAAGTTTAAGACATGTATAAATATTATATAAATGATTCTAAAATGTTTCGCAAAAATTTATTTTAAAAACGAACCAACACTATTCACCTCAGGAAATAGTGCACAAGTTAGAAAATAATGCGTAACTTTCTCGTTTTAAGCCCGTTTCTTACGTTTCTTATGCCCACATTTTCGTATTAAGTCGAGTTATCAAAATATAACATTTTTAAAATTTTAGTTTTTCTGATGAATAGTGATTTTTACTGTTCATAACAGATATATACTTATTTTTATAGTTTTTGTTATCGTAAACTCGTAAACGTCGTATTTTATTCGTTATAG
Source organism: Tanacetum coccineum (assembly GCA_026074375.1). Taxonomy (NCBI): domain Eukaryota; kingdom Viridiplantae; phylum Streptophyta; class Magnoliopsida; order Asterales; family Asteraceae; genus Tanacetum; species Tanacetum coccineum. Next base: position 8,521 of record BQNB010126075.1, read on the forward strand.
CTCCGTTTTTAACGATTCTTTCGAGTACGATCTCGTAATTAAAAGTTATATCATATTTTTGATGTTTTAAAAATATCACTTTCTGTAATGAATAGTAAATTTTATAAAAATAGTTTTATAAAAGTATTTCTCGTCGTAAACTCGTAACTAACGTATCTTTTTCGTTATAAATCGGTTTTTCGAGTTTCTTATCATTTTGGAATCGTCATGAGGCGTATTATTTTTATGTAATGTCAAACCTACTGTATGAAGTCGAAATCAAATCACCCTTTTATTATCCAAGTGTGTTCATTTATAAAGAGTTTGTTTTATTAACTTTATAAACCCAAATTTATACAAAATCATGTTTATACTTAAACAACATGTCAACATATTTATTAATCCATTTTTCCATGATATATATAACAATATGACATAAGAAAAGTGTGTAAATTCATAAACATAAGTGATAATTCGTTTTACATATTAAAAATCCTAAGTGGTGATATAGTTATATAAAACATGTAAACATATAAAAATGATGAAAGTAAAGACATGAAGGTTTTTAGATAACCTTATTATGATGTAAGATGATGAACCAAAGTATCTAAACCCTTGTTTAGATATAAAACCCTAGCTTTCCATTTTAAAACCCTAGTTTCACTTTTCTTGATTAATACTTGAAAAAGGTTAGCCAATGCTTGGAAATACCTTAGAATATCTTAGGATGGATGTGTATAAGTGTGTATGGGTTGAATAAAATTTTGTATGGATTGTGTTGGGGATTGGTTTTGAGCCGTGAGCTATATAGAGCAAAAAGGGATGTTTGCTTGATTTTTACTAAGTGTTAAAGCATGTAAGTGCTATCTCACTTATGTATACATGTATATAAGGAGTAGATCTAGTCAAGGGAACATGTTATGGTCTTAGGGATGGGTCTAAGGTCATAGGGATGGTCTTTAGTCAATTAGACAAGGTATGGGTAGGCTTTAATGAAGTATGTTGTTGTTTTGACCAAATGGAAGAGTTTCTTGCATTTCTTGAATCAATGGCCATAATTTTCGGCATACATGAGATATATATGATATATTTTGAGTAAACTTTATGTATTGGGTATAAAAGTGGGTATTTGTTGAAGCGTAGAAAAGTTTTGGTGGTTCCGGGAGTGCCTAAACGCAATTTATCGCGAAACGTATACACTTTACGTATCCGATAAAAAAATAAACAAAGTTAATAATTATACTCAAAATAATTACTTAACACTTGCTTGATGTAAACATTTATTTGTTTGGTGTCCGTTTACGCTAAACGATAATTTTTAACTTACGCGATTTAACTTAACTATTAAAAATAAAAGTAAACGCGTAAAAAAAAAATTAGTAAAATAGATGATGTCGTAAAAGACCTGAAAATATGAAATGTTACATATATATCCTTTATTTCATGATATTACCAACATTATAATATGTGAGAAAGTGTACAAAATCATAATCACAAGTAAAATTATATTTTTCATGTTCACAAGTATTCCTAATGGTGATTTCACTATATAGCACATTATATATAAAAACTCATAAACTAAAAGCATAAAGGTTTAAAGTAGACCTTATGATGTGTGATGATGATGAGAAACAAATGCTAAACCCGTGTTTAGCCTTAAAATCCAAGCTTGCACTTAAGAAACCCTAGTTTTCTCAAGAAAACCCTAATCTTGCTTTTCTTGATTATTACTTGAAAATAATTAATCAAGGCTTCAAAATACTTTGAGGTATCTTAGATATGTTATAGAAGAGTGTGTAAATGTGGTAGCAAAGTTTGTATGGTTGGGTCTTTGGGTGATTTATTGCCGAAGCAATATAGAGAGAAAAAAGGGAAGAAAATTTTGATTTTTATCAAGTGTTTTACTACATACATGTATATATATGCAAGACTTTAGTCAAGGAGACAATGTATGGTGCAAGGGATGGTCTAGGTCATGGTCTTGGTCAAAGAGACAAGGCATGGCTAGTATTAATGAGAAGGCATGGTGTGGTTTAAATGGGAAGTGATGTACATTGACCAAACTTGGAAATTTTCTTATTTCTTTGAATCTCTTGCCATAATTTCGGCATAAGAGTGAGATATTTTTGTAACTTTTATGTATTGGGTATAAAAGTGGGTATTTGTTGAAGCGTAGAAAAGTTTTGGTGGTTCCGGGAGTGCCTAAACGCAATTTATCGCGAAACGTATACACTTTACGTATCCGATAAAAATAAAATAAAATAAACAAAGTTAAGAATTATACTCAAAATAATTACTTAACACTTGCTTGATGTAAATATTTATTTGTTTGGTGTCCGTTTACGCTAAACGATAATTTTTAACTTACGCGATTTAACTATTAAAAATAAAAGTAAACGCGTACTAGAAAGAAAAAAAATTAGTAAAATAGATGACGTCGTAAAAGACCTGAAAATATGGAATGTTACAGAAAGAGCACGAAAAAACGAGTCCAACGGTACCGGCCTTTTATATTTAAACCCTTTTATTTTGAACCTTTTTCGTCACTGTTTGAACCTTTAGTTATAATGGACCAGACCAAGCCAATAATGGGTTATATATTAATCTTTGCATAATATAAATGTAATGCTGCTCTAGCGCAGTTGGCACATGTGGGGTTCCTAAAACCATGACCGAGAGGTCTATGGTTCGAATCATGCAATGCCAAATGCCTGGGGCAATAGTTGCTACGCCACGTGGCACCACTCAGGTGGTGACACGTGGCAACCCGGACCCGATCCAGACCCGACCCGGACCCAATCCAGACCCCGACCCGGACCCAATCCAGACCCGACCCGGACCCGATCCAGACCCCGACCCGAACCAGACCCGGCCCAAGACCCGACTTGACCTGGCAGTCAACCACCGTTGACCGGTGGTCCGGCGGTGGTCAGGCGATGGTCAACGATGGTCCGCCGCCGTTGACCGTCGTTGACAACCGCCGTGTCAAAAAACTTCTGAAACTATCCAATCGAGACAGTTTAATTGTAAAAAAAGAAAGAACTAAAATGGTATAGATAGTATGCCGTGACTTGTCAAATGCTTTTTGGGTCCAAAAGACATTGTTGAATTGTTACTCTCTCAATCCCAAAACTATTGTTCTCCGACAAAAAACACACAGTTTAAGAAAAGTGTATTTATGAATGCTTTCTCTTTTTTTACTTTTTAGCAGAATGACAGTTTTACCATTAACTAATTAATTAAAGTCTTCTTTAAAGTTTGTAATAATAATTTCAAGAGTTAACTACATTTTTTGTCCTTATGGTTTACCGGGTGTAACACTTTTGGTCCAAAAATTTTTTTTTGTAACGGATCTTGTCCTGTTTTACTCGACCCGTAACACTTTTGGTCTAACCGTGTGTAACACTTATACCGGGTGTAACACATTTCAAATGAAGAGGGGAAATTTAAAAAAAAATGCATCCATTTTTGTATGTTGATCTGAAATGTGTAATTGTTGTTACTTTTTCTCTTTCTCATTTTCATTATTTTTTTCATTTGACATAACTCATTTTTCTTAACCAACATGCTAGTGCCTTAACTTTATTAAAACGTGATAAATGCAAGTAATCCTTGCGAGTTGCGGCTCAAAAATAAATCTGGCAATAGAAAAATATTGAACCAAATGTTAATGCCGTTACTTTCAGGTCTGTATGATGGCACCCGAGTTGCTTAAGTCGTTTGTTATCCACCTAGAATTGACATGGAGAATGACATTACCATACCTATTTCTGTAAATAAGAAAAGAAATTGTACTAAATTAAAAAAAACAAAATAATTTAAAACAAAAAAAAAAACTAAAATCGGGCTGACCCAAAATGGGAGCCCGTTACTGTAGCAAAGTGGCCCACTGTCAAAACGACAGTAGATTTGTCCGTGAATGTGTATATTAGTAATTCTAAAGCATTAACTAGAAGTAAAAAAGAAGCCAAATCTTCAAGTAAAAAAAAGTGATCACTGGGAATAGGAAAGAAATTGTATTAAATTCTAAAACATTAAGGTTAAGTAAAAAAGAAGCCTAAAGTTTAAGTAAAAAATCTTTTACTTAGTAAAGGAAAACGTCAAGTGGGGATATTCGTATTTCAAAAAAATTAAATCATACCTTATTTAGTAAGTTTTATTTATTTATAATTATTAGTTTTAAATATACTTAATAAAAAGACTTAAATATTACCATATTTGGTGAAAACTTCTTAGGAATTCGTTTTTTAAATCGAGTGCAGAAAAAAGACAAAAATGCACATGGGCTTTTGGGTTTTTCTTTTAACCTTCTGGACCAAATTGTATAATTATGAAAAAAAAGACGGAAGTGCAAATCTCACTTAAAAGAAAAAACAACGGCAAAACAATGGCGAATGTAAAACCCACTACCCCATTCTTCACAAGAGAAAACCCTACATTTAAAAACTCAATCTTCCAATCGACTTTGTAATCGTGGTTTTGTTTTATAAATTGAAAACGCATTCTTTTGATTATCACCAACATTAGACACATAGTCTAATGCTTTTGTCATCGCGTTGAAATTTGGTTTATTTTTGAATTTGTTCAAGCTTGAATCGGCTATTTTATCCCATAAGTTACTTAGACACATAGCTTACTAAAATAGTTTTTTTTGTTATCATGCATTCATGACTTAGGTTTTGAAGCAATTTATCCTTTTATTGATATACTGTATTATTTTTGTTTTGTTTTGTTATTAATGGTTAATTTGAAGTCTCTATATAACAAAATTGCAAGTAGTTGTTGAACACTTATCTACAGAGGAAGTGGCAGGCATAAAGGAAGATTTCACTTAATTGACATGAACAAGCTAGGAAAGATAAATATTGTTGAGTTGAAAGTTGTGTTGTAGAAACCTCGACATACTTATTGAAGCCGTAAGTGTTTTAAGTTGACCTCCATAGTTCAATCTAAGATTGTAAGTCATAAGTTTTTCAAACATATCATTTGTTATTTTATTGTTTTTTGAAAGAAAAGGCAACATGACATTAGTAAAAGAGAACTTATTAATAGAACATATTTAGGAGGTATAATTTTCTAATAGCCCTTTCAAGTTTTTGTCGGGTAGCTTATATAGTTATGTATGCCCCACTACTATGACATTAGCTCCAATGATTTTGAATCTTTTTTTTTTGTAAAAAGGAGAAATTATATTACCAAATCATGAAATGATTACAACTTAACACTACAACAAAAATGAGGTTTGGGGTCGAGAAAAAATTAGGGTCGACATAGTCGACCCTAAATTACACAGAGGGCCTACCATTTTCAACGAAATTGGTAAAGTCAACAAAACAAGTTTGGGTCGACATTTAGGGTCGACAATGTCGACCCTAAATTTTATATATAACTTTATATATTATTTAACTAGTTTCAAGGCTCGCCCGTTGGGCGGGAAGCTTTAAGGTATTATTGGAATAAATATTTACATTTTGATAGTTTGTTATTGTTTTTTGTTGTTCCAGCTATTGCCTATCATTTAGATAAGTTATTGTTGATGTAATGTGGATAAATAAATGTAATTAGCAAGAGAGTTTACGGTGCAAGGTGTAAATGGCATACAAAATGTTATGGGTTATTTATATGTAATGATCCTTTGCCAATTCAAATACATTAATTTTGTGTTCTCGAGTATCACTTAAGAAATAAAATGAAAGAAAACAGAAAATGTTGTGTTCTTTAGTAATACTTAAGAAGGAAAAGAAAAGAAAAATAATTAAAAAATAATAATGTAATTTAGTTGATTTTTAAAATAAAATGTTTCCCTCTAAAATTGAGATGGAAATATCTACTTCATGTTATTTTACTTTTTTTAATGAAAAATCTTAAAAACACAATATAAGATTGTTAAGTTGTTTGACTTAAGAAAATAATCTAATTAATGTATCAAACTGTCTAGTTATCTATCATTTTTGCAATTTTTCAACATGTAACCTTTAGGCAGGTTTTTTGTCAAAATTGCAAATTTACACTATAATTTCATACACTCTAAACTTGAGTTTCATGGATATCATCAAAAGTAACTTTTTAAGCACTTAAGACCTCAAAGTACCACGCTATAACTTGATATCATCAAAAGTTTGTGCATTAGTATTGTTGCAAATTAATAAATACGGAGTAACTAATAAAGTTTTTAGCGATTCAATCACATTATTCTATTATGTTTCACATGAAGTGCTATATGCTTGTTAAAGGTATATGTATTCATAATTGACCAATATTTAAGCCTTTTGCTATTTGCTTGTAAAAAGGTATGTGTACATACTTGATCTATTTTAGGTATCCTGAGACAAATCGAAGGGTTCATACTAAGCCTCTGTAACGAAATATTTTTTAGCACTAAATATATATTAGTACAAATACATGTTGACCGTTATATGTTAGTACAAATACATGATGTAAAAAACGTAGCAAAATACTTATTGATAATCTGTGTATTAGGAAAAGCTCTAATCAAATTGCGCACCTTTATTTACTTATACAACTCATATTTTTTACCAACTGTTATATATCGAAGTAAAGCACCTCTATACAAAAAGAAAAGCACCCCCTAAATAAATAAAAATACCCAAAGTAAAGCACCTCTATACAAAAAGAAAAGCCCCCCCTAAATAATCAGTATCATGATCCATTTTGACTTTACTTTAGACGCAAACATTAATGAAAATATAGTAAAGCAGGATCAGCTATAATATGTATAGTAGCATCAGTTGGAGTTTCATGAAAATATACCACAAACATTAATGAAAATATAGTAAAGCAGGATCTGGAATACAAACCAACGTAGACTCGAATATATAACACAAAAGAATCCATGAAAGGAAAGCATGCGATGCGGCCATAGTAGAACAGATAAGATCGGTCCTTTGAGATGCTGGTAGTACATATAAGCATAGCTCTTGAATGAGTTGAGACTCGCTGTTTCCGCCACACAAAAAAATGATGATAACATCTTTTGTTCAATATAAATATTCATAATGAAGTAAACACCAATTATTCAGATTCAAACCTAGGAGAATGATAATATACAACAATTGAGTGAATAGTTTGAATGGCGAACCAAGTTCAAAGCTTATATCTAGCTGATTAAGGTCCTTGAGATCAAGAAGTTTACAACATCTCTCCTTATTGCATCAAGCTCCTCGGGAGTCATGGCTGAAAATTTCTCTTTATAATAACTTTCTTTCCATCCAGGAGTACCTAATTTAATACGGCAACATATTCGAAACATGGATAGTATGGCGTATATTGTCTAGCAGCAGTTAGTGTAGATGCGTAGTGATTTGCGAGAACCTTCAAACTGGACAAGGATTTTTTTCTCCATAGATTTATCTTATCGCAGTAATAATCTCCTCTAATATCTCATTATATTTATACGCCAAACAATACACAATTATTCCACGGGTCAATGAAGGAAAAAAAATAAACTTAGAAAAATGCAATAAGAACAAACTACAAACCTGCCCTCTTGTTCGATTTTGTTTGAGACCAGTGTAGCCTTCACCGTTAAGTATTTTTCATTGTTTGTCTTGACATCAATCGTTCAGTGAAAGCACTATAACATTATTAAGAAAACATGGTTAACTATATGCAAAGTTAAGGCTCAATACGAAGTTATAATTACCGACCCAAAAAAATCCCTTAAAATTGCAATTTTATAGCAGAACGAAACACCCTTTTAAACTTTAGTTTTTGAAGAAATAAAAATTGCATCAGCCAATACCAAAACACCGCTTTGATATACATATTGCAGGAGGCCCAAACATCGTCTGAAACTATAGTTTTGCAACAGACCTATTAGACATGCAACTGACCAATCCAGTAAAGAACAGATCGAACAACCTTGACATGACCACCAACACCTAGTCCAAGTATGACTGTCGGGTTCAGATCATAAAAAGCTATTCACGCAGTTATGTTTACAGGGAAGTTAAACTGATTTTTTTTACAATCATATCTTAAAGCCCAAGTAAAAATCATAGTTCATATGCGAAATTAACTTCACTCGTCACCATAAATTCCACATGAATTTGATTTAAAACCCAATTAGTGATCTAATTCACTTGTAACAGTGATTGTAGTACTTATAAGCAAAACTTAATCCACCAAATATAAAAATAACATTGTGTAACGCCTTTATTAGAGCTGTTATGATATAAGTCAAGTCCTAAAGGAAAAGGGTACGAAGTCAAGTTCGGTATTAGTCAATCTTTTAGAACTTCACATAACAATCAGTCCCTCAACGAAATACCTTAAAAGTGACTTTTATGACATTTTCACGTCGAAGGTAACAATGTGCATTATAGCTTTGATTATAAAGAGAAAAAGTTGTGTATCTCAACATATTTTCATGACTTTTTTCACATAAGATATCATCGCTCTTATTCCATGCCAGATGATATAACGTTGAGTTTTTAAAATAAAAGTATAATATAACATCAAACTTACGCCAACTACTACTAATAGTCTAATATATGTAACTCAAATATATGACATCAAAAACATTAAACCTCAAATTTATTAACTCAAGTTAAAAAAAGAGTTAAAATCAATAGAATATAATACCTTTATTTTATTGCTTTTCTTGCTTTTCTTCTACCATTGATTCATATATGGGCTTGAGCTCGCCGTGTAGTCCAACGCTCTATTTTCGAGGAAGAAAACAAATTAATTGGTTAAAGATTTAATTTCATAAAAATTACCATCATGGAAACAAAAGATAACACCCATTATAAATATATTTATAGAATTCTATGAAAGTTACAAAAGATAACCAACTCAAGCCCATTTTTACAGAGGATTAACTACATATATAGAAAAGAGATTTAGATTTTGGGCAAGACGGATGTGATCACAATCTTTAGCCTTTCTTTATAAAAAAATACACTCTCCGCAGATGGATCAATGAAGGTTGTATCAGCCTGCATATGGATCATTGCCAACTCAGCAGGGCATCCTAGTATAGTATACCAATCACCCCTTTTAATTGAACATAGTATACCGTCAAATTCATTGACATTTCATCAAACCTTTGATTTGCATCAGTTACATAAGTTGCTCAGTCATATAGAAAGTTTATTAAAAACATATTGCGAAACAGGACATGACCCTAGGACACAATATATTTGGGAATGCATATCAAGTAGAGGTTGTGAAGAGGGAGGGACGGGCGACGGGTCTAAATTGATAATTTTAGTGCAGGGTCTTAAAGATTACAATCGAGTTAGACCAACCCGCAAATATTTTACTCAGTTTGTAGAAAAATGTTCAAAAATATAATTGTATAAACATATGATTACAACAATAATCCAATTTATGGGTTGTTTGGGATTAATGAGGGCATTGATTAAACAATCATTAATATACATGTAGACATACCTCTGATATCATTGATTTTATAGCTATTGATGCTTCTGTTTCTGCTTGAATTCTTCTTGACGCTTATTCCCATACTCGAGCCTTATCTGAGCAATGACATCTGCTGCTTCTTTTTCACATTCCACACTTATCTTTTGCATCTTCACAAAGACAAATACAATACCATGATGAGAATTAACACATGAGAAACACACTTTGAGTTCAAATAAAAGTATTTACAAATGACATGGGTCGTTTTGACCATTTCTCAGCCCATCATTCATTTCGACCATTTAACTCTTAGGAGCCAGCTTCTAACCTTATCGTCATCATCATATCCGGACCTGCTACATTATCTATAATAGGACTCCTGCTGTGCTTCTGATGTGGTTGCGATCCCTAGTCCTTGCTCTAGGCTTATCACAATCAGATCGATCCCTACTTCTGCTATGGTTTCTCGGCATGTAATATCGGACCCTATAATTGTCCCTATGCCTGAAACTACATTCATAACATAGTTAACATACAAATATCACCAACCGTAAAAAAAGGAAAACTGAAATTTTCTACTACGCAAAGCAAGTAACTTGTCCATTTTAAGGGTGTTCAAAATTGTTTTGCAAAACAGATTATGAGTTTTGAAACTGAAAGAATGTTTGGAAAAGCCATAATAAAAAGGCAACACAAACACCCCTTTAGTTGATTTATAATTCATATTGTAAAAGTAATTATAAGATCTTTGTTGTGAGTACCCAATATGATCCGTTCACCCACCCACCTGGCTTGCCCATGTATACACCTTTAGGATATACTATCTGTAATCAACTCATACGTGTTTTAGGCTTCCAGTATTGCGGTTAGGCGTTGCGATATCTATTTAAACTTGAACTAAAGCACGTTAGCTTATTCTTGACATCAGACATTCGGGCACATATTAAAAAGTGAACGTCATCCCTCGTCCCTCTATGTGACTCATAACATAAGTGGATGTGTGTGTTTAACAGTGTCTCCAATTGATACATAACATTAATAAGGTAAGAAATTAATCGTACCAGATTGCTGACCATATAAACCAGAGCATGACAAGAAGAAATAATTTCCAAAGTGCGGGTTGGCACTGTTTTAGTATCCCTTTTTTGATCCATTCGTCCCTCAACCCACCAACTCCTGAAGATCATGAATTCCACAAATTAAGCATAAATGAGAGACTTTTCGATATTCTCTTCAAAATTAAAAATCAAAAGAAACCCTAATTTTATAATACTTAGAACAAAGAAAATTGAGAAAAAAAATCTTACTTCATACGCTTGGTTGATTTGATTATAAACAGTTGGATCGATTTTGTTTGTAGATCTATCTAATTTTCTCCAGTGGTTATTTTTTTCTTTAGCCGAATCGAAGATATTTCATGGATCATTGCTTGGTTGATTAGATTTGTGGTTTCATTGTTTTACTGTCAATTTGTGGTTTACACAGATCTATTGTTAGGATTAATTGATTGTGTTAGAATGTTAAGGGTTGAATGGAGGTTTTTTTCCAGTAATAAATGTCAGATTTTAGTTTTCAACGTCAACCGTTGATTAAAAAGTATTTTACAAGTGTCATTCTGTCAATTTTTTTGGTTAGGATCAGATTTTCAAAAGCTTATTTTATATAGGTTATAGATAAGATATCAATATAAATCCGATTTTGTGGGACTTAGTTAAAATTAGAAACCCAAAATTGGCAATTGTCTAAAAAATAAAGATAAAAATAGACTGCCGTT
>BQNB010126076.1:0-19660 GCA_026074375.1 Tanacetum coccineum
TTAAATAATGAGATACACTACATATTCAAATAATATAATTACTTCATATAAAAGATATTTATTTAGTCAAGCTAAATAAATATATCCTTCGTAAATAAACCAAGCACAATCCAGATAAACAGACAAAGAATTGCCAGAACATATAAATACAGACAGAGAGGAAAAAGACAAAAATGTCAAAAGAATTATTTGTTTCCTAACACCTCAATTGTATTCATTCAGTTATCATCATGGCACAACAACAACATACAGCTGGTGTTCATCCAGATGAACTGTGTCCTCTAAACAAGTGATATGACCTTATGGATGCAAATAAGAAGGTTGAGTTGGAGCATGCGCAATGTCCATCAGAGAGCAAGATTCTGTTGAATATTATTAAGAATCATCCGTTACGATTCAGCATTGCAGCTTCAGCATCTGTACCTTGGATTTATATGCTAAAGCTTACGGAGCATTATAAGATGTATGTAGAGGTGTTTGGGCTAGATGTTCCTCTGACTCAGTCACAGCCGACTAAGTCTACCCAGGGATCGCATAAGACACCTAGTGCCCCTAGGTCACCAAACCCTGCTACGGAGACAGCTGAGTCAAGTGTTCCAAAACGATCAACTGTGATCCGTTTTCGATTACCGTCAAGGCAATCTGCACGACTAACACCACCTGTTCCAGTGCCATCAGCAGAAAAAGCTGATGAGATGATTTTACAAGACATGATTCAAGTAAGTCTTGCTGAGCACAAGAGTCGTGAAGAACAAGAAGCAAGAGAAAATGTGGCACTGGTATACGAGCACTTGGTAGCTTAGGAGATTGAGAAGCTTGTTGAAGATACTAAGAATGTTGATGATAGTTCACCCCCTAGGCATGATGACACATCTATTCCCGGCACTAGGTTAGAGCCTAGGAGTGATAAGGAAAGTCCGAAGGTGGAGATTGTTCAGGAAAAGGAGGAAGAGACTACAAAGGACACGGAGGTGGAACCAGATAAAGATACTCCAATGGTAGATGTTACCAATATTGTTCCACCTATAAATGTTGATGATGAAGAAGATGAAATAACTGATGAAGTGTTTGAATTAAGGAGAAGGGTGAAAGGGAAGAATGTAGAGGAGACTAGGATTTCACCAATTCCCTCACCAACTAGATCACCTAGGAATCTCTCTACTCTCGTATCTTCGGATACCGAGAAACTCCAAGAATTGACGGTTACTCATTCTACACCATCATCAGGTTCATCTGAACTAAAGTTAACAAACTACATGTAGATCTTCTGCCGTTCGCACAAGAGATTAGGATGATCCTCATGATGATGCTCATCTTGAGGGGGAGAATAGTGCAAAAAGGCAGAAGACATCGGAGTATGAAGCATATGTATCTGGAGAGTCATCGTCTGGACAAGTTAATGTAGAGGAACCAGGTCCTTCTACTTCAGGTAATCAAGAACAAGATGATGAATTTGATTTCTGGACTGATTCTTATGCTTCTGATGATGATGAGATTCCAACTAAGCAAGTAACACAAGACATCATGGAAGAGATATCTTTGACAATTGATGAAGCTAAGTTGAAGAAGATGGCGGATGAGATGCTAAGACAAAGATGTACTTCAGGAGATGAACATCAGTATCACATTGATCAGATGAAGAATTTCTTGCAAAGTGACATTGTTTGGGAAAGCAGAAAGGAAATTCTTGTCTCTCCGCATCCACGAAAGATCACACCATTAGTTCAAAGCTGTCAAAGAGATCCTGAAGCTCCAGCACTATCTCTGATCAATCAAGACCTTTTGTACTTGAAGAAAGGAAATTCAGGTCCTGAGAAGATCGTTTTGTCACTTCATAAATTTCCAGCAATTATCTTCAATGATGATGATATTGAAGAACGGACTTCCAGATGGGTTAATAAGTGTATAAAGAAGTTTAATCCTTATGCAAGATATGGTGTTGAAAACTGGAAGAATCCTCATGCGAAGATCTTCTACATAAGGAGACAGAAAGAACCTGGAAGACCGAAGGAAGAGATCTATTCAAACTCTAAGATCGTTCAAGTCATCAAGACATTCTGGGAATTGGGTCATGAACATAAGTTTATCACAGAGATTGTGGCAAGAAGAGCTAATGATTGCATAGTGTCAATAACCGAGCCAGATTACAAGAATCTCAATAAGAATGACATTGAAGACATGTATCTGCTGATCATGAATAACAAGGAATTGAAGAATATGATGTGTTTTCTATTGTCTATGAGCCCGTACATGGAATCATTTACACTAATAGCAAGAAAGAGAAAAGGGTGATGAGACCTTCAGAGATACATAAGTTTTGTGATGCAACACTGAGAAGAACGCTTGAAGGTCTAAAGAGTTATTATAATGATGTCAAGTATGGCTATGTGCAAAAAGAACTCACAAATGATGAAGTTGAGTTTCTTAAGTTGTTTGAAGAAGAGATTGAAGTTCGATTGAATTATCGAGATCAAATGAGAAGATGGGAGATGTACGTGAATGGAAGACTACTTGGACTAAGGAGGGAACGCCCAGAATAATCGACCCTAAGTGTGAGATTGTTAGGTTTATAGAAAAGTGTCGATTATGTGGTTTTATTATATTTTGTTATTAGACTTTATTTTGTTTAGTTTGATATAGCTTGTAATAAGGTTTATTATGCTTTAAGTAAGAAATAGCATAATATCCAAAGTCTAGGGACTAGTATTGACAAGATAGGAAAATAAGAAAGGGAAGTCTCCCTCCCATTGCCTATAAATAACCCTCTAATCTTCATTAGAGGGTGATGCTCTTGTAACTAACTATCATTTTCCCTCCTTAATAAGATTTGAATTTTTCCTTTACTTGCCCTCATTCTCTCTAATCTTACATGTTGATATGATTGATTCAAGATTCATGTGACCTATCATCAGCTGTGGAGAGCTATTCTGACTTTGATCAACCAGTGCTTAACCGGAAAGACTTCTGGCAGTGACAAACCCAGACACCATGTTTTTCAAATGTTGTGGGGTATTATCACAAGATCCAATGTTGACTATGCAGAACTTTTGTGGGAAGAGTTTGTACAAGCGATCCAAACTTTCTTTACTCATCGGGTGTCAACCTTAATATTCCTACCAAGAAGCCAACGCCTTACGTCATTCCTTAATGCCGGTTCACAAAGCTTATAATATATTATTTGTGGAGCAAACATAACATTCACAGAAGACCTGTGTCTCCTGTTCACGTTACGAGAGATAACTTTCTTCTTGGTAATCTCTAGTTCGTCCCCAAAGGCGAAAAGGATGAAGTTTTTGGAAAGCCTATTCCACAAGAGTTGCTTACGGAATCCATTCAAAAGTCACCATACTAGCAGCAATATTTGGAAATGGCTGCTCGTAAACCCACAGCTAAATAGGGTGGAAAGAAGAAGATAACTTCTAAAGCTGACAAGCCCAAAAAGCCTACATCTGTCAAACAGCCTGCTCTTGCCAAACAGACTAAGCCTGTGAAAGAGAAGACCTCCAAGCCGTCTCCCTCAAAGAAAATCCGCAAGGGTAAAGTGATGAAAGTTCGCAAGGGAAAGAGGTATGACCTTCTTGTAGATGAAGAGATTGAAGAACCTCACCTACATCTGTCAAACAGCCTGCTCTTGCCAAACAGACTAAGCCTGTGAAAGAGAAGACCTCCAAGCCGTCTCCCTCAAAGAAAATCCGCAAGGGTAAAGTGATGAAAGTTCGCAAGGGAAAGAGGACTAACCATCTTGTTGATGAAGAAGATGAAGAACCTCAAACAGCTTCTGAAATTCCAGTGGAAGATGATGAATACAATCTTCAGAGAGGTATTCAGATGAGTTTGGAATCTTTTCAGGCACCCGTCGGCGGAGTGGCTATTCGTGAACCTGCCTCGAGGATCACCTAAAAACTCCTAGTTGTTGAAGGTAAATGGAAAGGCATTGCTACTGATGAACAAGCTGCACAATCACTTCTAGACCTGCAAAAGCCGAAGAAGCAAAGTACCACGGATCAATACATATTTTAGAGGCGGATTCCAGTAACTCAAGATGCATCTACTGGACCCTCTGCACAACCTCAAGATGATACATCCATAAATGTGGTCCATGATACTTCGTCTCCTGCAGATGTTGAATCTGGTGCTGATACAGAAAAATCTACCAGTAAGGTGGATACTGAGATCTTTAATGATGATGAAGAACATGGTGAGGAAGTATCACGAACAGTGGCTCTAGAGGAAAGGACTGTTGAGTTAGATGAAGGCCAAGCTGGATCAGACCCTAGTAAAACACCCGAGTCTTGACTTCCACCTGAATGTGCACTCATGGAAGAAGACCAGGTTGGATCAAACCCTGGACAAAGTCATATGGTTCAGGCTGAACCAAACCTTGAACCCATGCACGAAGACTTCGTTGCTACAGTTTACCCTCAAGTACACGAAAGCTTGAAGCTTACAACAAAGAAGCACGTCCACATAGAGAATCCACCAAGCTCATCCGAGACTCTTTCATCAATGAAGAATCTTGATGATGTATTTACCTTTGGTGATCAATTCCTTAATAAGAAACCAACTGAAGAAGAACCAGGTAAAGCTAATGTGGAAACCGCAGTTGAATCCATGGTAACCGTTCCCATCCATCAAGCTTCTTCATCAACTCCTCCACTATCCACTCCCATCATCGATCTCACACCTCCTAAACCAGTATCTCCTCCCACTCAAGAACCAGTCTTTACAGCTACAACTGCAACAACAACAACAACACTTCCACTACCACCACCTCCACCACAACAAAGCACTACAGATCCTACGCTAGCTACTCGTGTCTCTGCACTGGAAAAGATATGTGCTAACTTTGAGAAGAAACACAAGCTCCAGGACAAGACAACTCAAGCTCTTTCATCCAGGGTTTTCACGCTAGAAAATCATGATCTGTATTCGAAGATTGACAATTACATCAATGAGACTGTTAAAGAAGCTGTACATAATGCTCTCCAAGCTCCAATTCGTGAACGCTTCAAAGAGTTGTCAGAATTTGAGATGAAAGAAATTCTTCGTGATCGGATGTTTGAAAGTGGCTCCTACAGATCACATCCTGAGCATACAGCTCTTTACAACGCTCTTGAGTTATCTATGGATCGTGAAAATAGGGAAGAGTTCATTGAAGCAATGACCAAGTCTCGTAAGAGACGCCGTGATGACCAAGATCCTCCTCCACCTCCTCCAAAAGACTCTGACCAAAGCAAGAAGAAAAGGCATGACTCTGATGCTTCGACTTCTAAACAGCCTCCAGTCCAGAAGTCCTTAACTTGGAAGACTCCTGACACAAGAGAAGCTCCCTCCAGCTCCTCCAAGCAAAAGGCTGCCTCTCAATCCGAACAGCCTGTTGATGACGTTCCAATACCAGATGATGTGTATTTCTTAGAATCAGAGGACACCGGTGCGGCCCATCTTCTAAAGATCAAGACCAGACCTGACTGGTTGAAGCCCGTACCAGAAGAAGAAACACCAGAAACACCTGAACCGGACTGGGTCGTTCCACCGAATGACTTACCTGAAGCTAAGAACAACTGGGCCAATGCAATTGCCAAAACATATAAAAATCCAGAGGAGAACAAGTTACTTCGGAAAACTGGAGATATGGGATCCTTCATCAAATGGTATTGCAAGCAGATTGGGAAGTCGAAGCTCGTCAAAGCTGATTTGGAAGGTCCAGCTTACAAGTTAGTCAAACCATTTCATAAGAACAACATCTCCCTTCAATTTCAAATGGAAGAATGTCACTTGTTACTAACGAATCATATTGATTGGGTCAATCCTGAGGGTAATCGGGTCGTGCCTGACGTAAGCAAACCATTACCTCTGGGAGGTCCACTAGGTCAGGTAACTATTCAAACACAATACTTCTTCAATAAAGACCTGGAATATCTTGTATCAGGTGACAAAGAAAGAAGGAATGCTCTATCAATATCCAAGCTGAAAGCGGCTTACTATCCAGACTTTGGGGTTGAAGAATTAGTACCGTCACTATGGATTGAAAGTGAACATGACTACGATATTAGTGCAGCCTACGGTATTTCACACTGGTGGTTCAAGCGCAAGGAATTCTACATTACAAGACACAGTGCCCCTTCCAATCACAGTGCAGTCAGATCCCACATGAGAATTCTTAGTGTTGTCAGTCTCCAAACCTACTCCAGATACGGTTACACATTCTTGAAAGAGATTGTTTTACGCAGAGCTAACTACAAAGAATACAAGATCTTGGAAGCCGACTTCAAAAATCTGCATTTTAATGATTTTGAAGACATGTAACTGCTTTATCTTCAAGGCAAGCTCAACCACTTATCTAGAGCTGACAAAGTTCATTTATTCAACGCTGTCAACTTATGGATTAGGAACATAGTCATCAGACAACGTGTGGAAGACTTGTAACTCGGTATTGAGAGCTATCAAACGAAGCTCAATCTTACACAGCCGAGATGGGATGCAACTGACTTTTTATTCAAAGAATATTACACCATTGTCCACAAGCCAAGGGCCGTAATCTACAGAGATAGGAATAATCAGAAAAAGATGATGAGGGAGACTGAGGTGCACAAGTTCAGCGATGGCACGTTGACGAGAATTCTAGAAAAGCTGGATTACATGGTCAAAGACTACGTGGTATTTAAGTTCAACCCTGGCATGGAGCATAGGATTTGGTCTGAGGATGATAAAAGGAGGAGTCAAGAGTTCATCAAGCTTATTAAGAGAAGGCTCAAGATAAGGCAAATTTTCAGGAGTCTTGAAAGCTTTGTTAGTGGAAGGTTAAGAGATGTTGACTACAGACTCATCCAGAGAACAGAATGATTTCATCATTCCGACACTCAGGTCAATATCATCTTATATTGTATAATATATCTTGTACATTATTATGTATTGTATCTTTAGGTGTTAAGTGTCAATGTATAAATTCTTCATGAGTTTTTTGTTAAACTCAAAATCTTTCAAAATTATTATACTTGACACTCACATATACCCTCATAGATTGAGGGGGAGCATTAATATGTTCCCTAATCGGCTTGTGAATAATCGGCACATTTTTCTCCCAGTTTTCTTTTAACATATTTGAATCAATTGATATCCAAAATATCAAAGGGTTTGGAATTTTTGATAAGGGGAGAAAATGTGATTAAAATATGAAAACTTATAAAAAATGTGATTTTATGGACTCATGTGTGTACCCCATCCTCCGTGTGCTAAACATTTTCGTATCTCGATGCACATGTTAAGGGGGAGTGTTTCAAATGGTTGTATGGCAAGGAGAACAATACCAAAAGACCGACCATGCATTTAATTTTATCAGAGTTATAAGGTTGGCAAGGTTAGGTATTCGTTCCTATGATCCAGCCAGAACCGGAGGGATCTACCCATGGACAATCCACTAGTTAGTGTAGAAGTCCTTAGGTATGATATAAAAAAGGAGTAAAAGTAAGAATAAGGGAATAGTGCCAACTGAGATGGAGCTAGTACTGGAATAAACCCGACAAGGTTCTAGTCATGAAGTCTCGGTAAGTACTGAAGGGGTTGAAGAATGAAAAAGAATTGTAAGGATAAAGGGTGAAAAGAAAGAAGCCCTCCATACACTTAGACAGAAACCGGGTCAATGCATAAACTATCAGAAACACTAAGATGTTATATGGTATTGAAGATAGTCGTCATGGACCCAGTGACGCAATGCACAACCCTCCCTAGCCACTCAAGGTCTCTCAACAGACTCTTGTTTCATTTCTCACGGAGATTCACGCATTTTTATTGACTTTCTCACTTCGAGTTAGTTGATATTGAAAAGGTGGCAGTCAGCTCCAGCCTCCGATCACTAAAACCAAAATGCACTATTGAGTCTAGAGCCAAGAGATCATCCATAAATCTCATTAGGACACTATTCCAATATACTTGTCTTTCATACACTGTGAAAACAAGGAATATCTTAAGAGTCCTACGCATTATCCATGTGGTATTGCTAGAACATCCAAGTGATACTTAAGTATTCACAGTGAAGATGGAAATCCTGCTAGAGCCAACATCAAACAAGCTCTACGGTAGGTGACTTGTGAGATCCTAAATGGATCAAACTTATGACACTGGATATTGATTAGGTCAAGTTTATGAATTGACGGTTGATGAATTTTGAATAGTCACTATTGACTAACCATTTGACTTGAAATTCAAATATATAATCAAGTATCTTGAACCATGAACATGTTACTTGAACTTTAGCTAGAAAACTTGACCCATTTGGTCCTTGTGAGCCATGTTTGGCCGAACCCCATGACACACACACCTTTGGTGTGTGTTGGTCACTTACACATTACTTGAACCCTCTTAACCCTAACTCATGGACTATAAATACCACACTTTCTCAAGATTAGGTCATTTACATTCACTCATAGCCTCAACAAAAACACACAACTCTCTTTCCCTTGCTCCCCATCTCACGGCACAAGTAACACACACAAACACATCCATATCTTTTGATTGTCTTCAAGATCCAAGTATTCTAAACACATTCCTAGTTATATCTAAGGTAGATCCAAGTGTTGTTTGGTTATTTTTCAAGAGTTTTCAAGAATCATAAAAACTAGGGTTTCAAGTTTATAAGTGGGTTTTACAAGATCTTGTGTGTTCATCTCTTGCTTGCTTTCTTGTGAGTGTTTCTTGACCCATCTTGTTCTATTTTGAGGTTATATTGAATATTGTTGTAGATCTATGTTATATTTAAAGATCCATGTGTTTGTGATGTTTTTACAAAAGAAACTACAAATTATTTTGTTCATCTTAAAAATATGTTGAAAGTTTATGGCAAAAGCTTATGTTTATGTTTTAGAATATGTTCTTGGTGAGGTTGAGAGTGGATGAGAGTTGCAACAATAGATATTAGGGTGGTTTAAGGTTAGTTTTGTGGTGGATTAGTAGTGTAAATAAAGGTAGAACTAGATAGGCACTATTATGCGAGTTGTGTTGATTTTTGGTCACTTTTCGGCAAAACTATACTTGCTGTCCCGATTTTGTTTGAGGGTTTGAGACGATCTTAAAAATGTTTTCATTAGTTGTATAAAGTAGTTATACGAGAGCTCGTTCAAATAGTTAATTTTTCATATATGCACTTAAATCGAATTTTTTTAAAACGACAAGTTATGACCAAATGAACCTTGAAACATTTTTCGGCGAAAGGGGAAAAATGCAAAGACCAGATCAGCAGATAAAACGGGCGATTCGGAGCCCTTCGGGTCCGAATTCGGCCAAAGTGAAAACACGAAAGTTTACAGAAATGAGATTTTACTATAACGTTGGCGATCGCTTAGCCTACAAGTCTATTAAGGAGAGACTTTTATCACACAAATCGGAAAATATAGGTTTTTAAGGAAAACACTACAAGAAAGTGGGCACTGTTTGGGAATTTTAAAAAGGAGGGGTTTCGGGCACTTTCGGACGATTTTGGGATGTTTTAAATACGAGAGCGAAAACATATAGAAATGATAGAAGATAATTAGTCTTGAAACACTAGGTAACGTCTTATGTACGATTATTTGAGATGCAAAATTAATAAAAAGTAGGATATTAAAAATAATACGGGCGAACAGACCTTTTTGGCGTTTTTAATAACATAAAGAGTAGGAGGTTTGAATTGTTTCAGGCGATTTATAAAATAGATGGAAACTTAAAGAAAAATAGGGGACGACTTTCACAATTTGAAACTAAAAAGTTCCTAAAAAAGGAAAGTTTTCTAAGATAGTAATTTTTCAAAAATGTCGGGATTTAGTAACTAAGACGTAGGAAAAAAATTCAAAGTCTTTGTATGTCTAAAACACAAACACACTTGGAGCTTTAATGATGTACATGGTAGCTTTACATATTCTTTGATAAATGATAAGTCATACCCGTATTTACCTAGTCGCGGCTTAGCCTCCTTATATCTTCATCATATGTTGTGCTATCGGACTTACCCTTGCTAAGGTTGTGTTTATAGCCCACACCTTTTACTGATTTACAAATGCTTTAATACTATTGGGTGAGAAACATTGTTTGGTTTTAAAACTGGACACAAGGTCTTTACGCGATTTTTACTCGTTTATGTGTTGTCTCTAAGTAGCCTTACAAACCAACTTTGCCAACTTAATCCATGAACTGTTAGTTTCATCGATCCAGAGAGGACCGGGTTGAGGAGTGCTGCGAGTGAATAGATTAGATCTATTGGGACTAATTATCCCTTTTACCGCTTTGGTTCATTACGAGAACTAAACGGATATTGTCAGTCGATCATACTTTATGGTGGGCTTATGGTTTGGGCCACAAAACTTATCGGGCAGGAGATAGACTTTGCAACAGGATGTAACATGCCCTGTTATTGAATTAATTAGCTTCGGTGTAATGAGTTAGTGCAAACAATTAAATACTTTTTATGTGATGCTGTATTTGTTATAGTAGTCACATAGTTTTGAAATCTTTGTGGTTTCCGCTCTTAGATAAATATAAGCGAATGAGACATAAATCTTTTAGTCGGCACCATTTTGGAAGGAAAAAAAGTCTTCTTAAATCTATCGCACAACAGCCGATGAGCATATAGTGATGTGCGTTATATGAAGGACAGTAGAAAATTTCATAAATAAGAGACATAGGACTTACATGTTACGATTGTTCTGCAACATGGCTACGTATAAGCTTGATGAATTATTTTGAGTCGAAGCCTAATATTTCTGAGCTGAAAAATGCGGAGTGATGGGATAATGGTTCCTCTTCCCACTACTTCTAGCCGCAGGTCTGAAATGAAACAATGTGGTAGTAAGCTCAGAAAACCCAACCCAGCCTACTTACGAAAAATAAAAGCAACAAAGAATTGAACCTATTAGCCAAATAGCGATTTACATGATAGAAATGTAACAATGACATATCCAACAACATTTAATCGCGACCAAATTCTCATCAAAATCTATAGTAAATGATAATAGAGGTACAAATAATACGGCTTGATGACGGCTAATGGTCCAGGTTTAAACAAATTGTCTAATTTAACCGGCGAAATAAAGATAGATATGTCCACTCTCTATAAAGAAACGAATGTGATCTAAAGAAGGGTGTGTAGTAAACGATCATGCATATCATAATGTCCACTTTCTATAACAAAGAAAAATCGTTTACACCAACTGTCGGCTATTCTAAATTTGCTATATTCTACCAAAATCTATACAAATTTTTTCTGAAAACGCTCCTAAAAGTTGCAGTTTTTCAGCAGCCCCCAAAACACCACCAAATGTCCAAGATACCTCTAATATTAGCTGTCTTGCAGCAGTTCCAAACGGCCCTTGAAATACCTAAAGCACCAAATATATTCGTGTCCCGCCTATCACTAAAGCTGCATACAAAAGTTCACTTTGATAACAACATGAGTCCCACCTATCACTAACGAAAAAAATGCAAAACTCTATGTACCTTACTTTTGTTAGTCAATTTGATGGTAGACTGCGAGAAAAATGCGAATCTAAAATTGTTTTATGTATCCAAGATTTAAAAGCTTAACTGAACATAATTCATCATCTTTTGAAACAACTCACTGTAACTACTTATGTGCTGCTCCAATTTGGAAATACTCTTTTGATGAATAAGCGTACAAAATTCAAAGTGAAACCGTAAAATTAGTGAAAAACGGAACCAAATAAATGACAAACCTGAGTTTCAACTTCAATGATACTTTGCTCACTTTGTAAGTCAACCGGATTAACCCAACTGGTCAAGATCAACAAAACTGACGTTATAACATATGACAATGATGGATTAGAAAACTTGCTTGAGATCACTTTAACCATTGTCCCAAAATACCAATGAATACATTGTTTAAAAACAGATCCAAACACCCCTGAGTACTGAGATGGAGCAGTAATAACAAACCATAGAAATAGAATCTTTCTTTCTAGTCATTTTGCTAGGCTTTACATAATTGTTACACTATTACTTACAAAGTTAGCTGTTGTGGGCAACTATATCGTTGGAATGATATTAAACAGCCAATGCTAACTTAATCTTTTGCAACACTAAATTATACCCGCAATCTATTGAATGTCCCAAATAGGCTTTATGGGAAATCATCATTAGATGATAATGCTACTCGTATTCAAATAAGAGTAGTAGTGTATTTAAACATTTGTGACTTCGGAAAATATTATGTGGACTAATCATGATGGGAGGTCAAATACATAATCTTTCACACATAAAAATACTTTTCAGACATAAACTATTTATAAATTATACATGTTCACTTCTGACCCATTTCACCCAAAAAAATCATCTTATAGACTCATTGACAAAAATGTCATTGGGTTCACATTTGACCCATTTTTATTAACAAACCCTTATAGATGGTAAATTTTTGAAAAACAATTTAACTAATAAGAATACACAAAGTACATTACATGGATCAAGCCTTAATGGGATAGATGCCATGTGTATCAAAGACCTTATAACCGGTGTTGCAACCGATTGTGGGCTAAGTTAATATCAGAAATGGTTGTTCATAGTCTTACTTTTTTACAGCAATACGGGCAATATACGAAGTCTGATCGGTAAGCGTAGGCTCGTATATTGCCCGTATTTTTAATGTTCAACAGAATGACAGTTTTATTGGCTATGATACCAATTGTGTATACGGGCAATATACGGGTTACTTTGCCCATTTACCGTTAACAGAATGAACTATGCTTACCGATCAGACTTCGTATATTGTGAAGATGGTTATGATCGGGTTATGCTATCAATGTGGTTGCAAATGCTTACGCCGTGATATCAATGTGGCCAATAAAGCTATGTCTATACGGGCATAGTTACGTCATGATATCATAGCAAAGTTAACACAAAGTTATCATGGGTCTGGAATTGCATTTCATTAAAGCTGTAAATGAAAGGAAAACCCCGCGCTCCACATTCAATATCAAGCTTGACAAACTAATGGCGTGTTTGCGTTAGCTTACACAGCGGGCGTATGAGCTTAAGTGAAGCTGGAAAAGCTCATTAACGCACTATTTTCGCTTTATAAGCTTATAAAGTTGAGCTATGGCCTTTAATAAACTAAAAGGCAACTTAATAAGCTAATAAGCCAAAAAAATGGGCTTCAAATTTTACATTAGCTCAAGCATAAACACAAAATATATGCAACCGCAGTCTTATGGATAAGCCAAAAATGATCAGTTACTTGAGCAAATACATTGCGTAAAATTCAAATCAAAATGTCGAACGACTTACAATTTAAAGGTGTATCAGGAAATGTATAAGCTCACCAACGTCACCAACCGATGACCAACGTCACACACAATGATTAGCGGCAACGTAGACATCGACGGCATTGAAGAGATTTGTGAGCAGGCCGTTTGTGGCTAGCTAGGGTTTGCAAACCCTAAAAGACAATAACAAAATATCAGCCATCCAAACCATCGTCGTTTGTGAGCAGGCCGACCATTTTGTGAGTGAGGAGTGAGGAAAATGGTTTTGATAAGTCAGTAGGACACGTGGAGATGAGGAAGAGATGATGGAGATGATGAAGACACGTGTGGGAGAGGTGGATAGTAACTCGGTGGGAGAGAGAAGCAGTGGGGGGCATTTATTAATCGGGTCAGTGGGTTTGCGGGTTTCAGGCGGGTTTACCGGTCGATTTCGCCAGGACCCGCTTTTTTTTTTATTTTTTTTTTTTTTTTTTTTTTGTTTTTTTTTTTTTTTTTTTTCTTTTTAGGCGGGTTTATCGGGTTCCGGCGGGTCAACCCACCGCAGCTTTAAATGCATTAATTGAAAGCCTCGGGATGACAATCTTACCTGTTATATATAAGGTATAATATTTAATAAATTACTTATGATAGCTTAATCACAATCCACATATTATGGGTTGTGAAAACCCAATACTTTATTTTAAATTTGAACTTAAACATGAAACAACTAAGGAAGTTTAACATGGCATAAAGCTCTTGTACAAAAGGGTTATCGTCATAGATATGTTCTCCAAAATGATTATTTTATCGCACACTCGAGCTTGCTGTCACAAAACAATTGACAAAGTAAACAAACAATTAACCCGCTAATGTTAGTTAACAATGGCTTATTATGGTAAAGTTAGTAAATGTAAACTTTTTCTTTTGTGGTTTTATATACCAACAAACATTACTATCTTACACATTTTAGGTTTAAAACAACATCGTTTTTTGACCATGTACACTATTCATTTTAAGCACTGTAGCACTGCTACAGTGCTGGGCCAAAAAGAGACCCAAAAAATTTAGCTCGGCCCAATTAGGTTTTTTTTTTTTTTTAATTTATCGGCACAAAATAGGGAGGAAAAAAATGTTACAAAAGTACCGACGCATTGATAAAAAAATACCCGCGGTAACATTTCCGAATTGACTTAAACAAGCCCAAAAATTTGGGCCGGCCCAATTAGTTTTTTTTTTTTTTTAATTTGTCGGCACAAAATAGGGAGGAAAAAAATGTTACAAAAGTACCGACGCATTCAGATAAAAAAATATCCGCGGTAACATTTCCGAATTGACTATACTGAAAAAATAAACCCGCACTATTAAATATGAAGGCAAAAAAAAGCCCAAAAATTTGGGCCGGCCCAATTAGTTTTTTTTTAAAATTTGTTGGCACAAAATAGGAAGGAAAAAAATGTTACAAAAGTACCGACGCATTCAGATAAAAAAATATCCGCGGTAACATTTCCGAATTGACTTAAACAGGCCCAAAAATTTGGGCCGACCCAATTATAAAAAAATACCCGTGAATAAATTTGTGGTTAAGAAAAATAGTAAAATAAAAAAACTAACACCCTATTGGTTGGTTTTGTCAAAAGTCATAAGTGTGGTCTGGTATGGTATCTATCATTCGATACCTAGTGTCAGAATGAAAAAAACATACCAAACTATTGATTTGGAATTTCTTTGAATCCATACCCACTTATACCCATGAACCAAACTGGCCCTTATATTATAATATGTCTCTCTTTCTCTCTCACACATATATATATTTTATTATTTTTAAATTAATTTTATTATTAAATTCATAAAACAAATATAATTTATTTCTCCTAAACTCACACCAAATCCAAATCTTAAACCAAATCCAAATCCTATTCTAAACCCACTTATAAACCAAACGGACCCTAAGTTTAACATGGCATAAAGCTCTTGTAAAAAAGGGTTATCGTCATAGATATGTTCTCCAAAATGATTATTTTTAACGCACACTCGAGCTTGCTGTCACAAAACAATTGACAAAGTAAACAAACCATTAACCCGCTAATGTTAGTTAACAATGGCTTATTATGGTAAAGTTAGTAAATGTAAACTTTTTCTTTTGTGGTTTTATATACCAACAAACATTCATTCCTAAAAGTGGAATACACTAAACAAAAATGGAAAATCAGAAAAGTTTGTTAGTATTTACTTAATCTGACGAGTACGTTTTTCTTTTGTATGAAATGAAAAATAACTCAATATGGAATGAAAAGTTGCACAAGAATCTCAAATTAAACGTTATTTTTGTTATGATTTGTTTCAAATAAATGTTTGATCTTAAACTTTTATACAGTTAAAAAGTATTAGAAAACGTTTTATTGGTGTACAAGTAATAGTCACACTTGTTTTAAAAAATGTGATATTATAATTATAAATCTATACAATTGTTGGGAGCTTTGTGAATATTTTATAATAAATTTTGGACGTGGTAAGTTGTCTTTGGCCCGATCCGGTTTAAGGTGTCTCACATTAGTTAAATAATAAAAAGTTTGACCCGATACAGACTGCCCTGTCTGATACATTCTTCTCTCATCTTCAGTTCTTCCAGGATAATTCGACCCGGTATTAGGTAACTGTAGCTACCTAATAGCTCTTATCCTGTCACGTTTCTCTTCTCCCTCCTCCTTCCTTCCACGTATCCTTCCACCAAACAAAATCAAAACAATACACATCACTCCACTCAATTCTTCTCTCTCTCACTGTAACTAACTAAATCCACATGCAACCCGGCGTGATCAGATTGGGTAAACAAAATCCACAATCAAGCGGTGATCTTCATGAACAACAAAGGAGATCTTTGGGTTTTCCGGCAGAGGCTACTTTAGTTAAGTTTTCTTACTCTGAGGATTTTTATTTTGTATAAAGCCTTTGCTTTTGGCTGATGGTTTTTTCAAATTTGTGGCAGGTGAATTATGGTTTGGTTGAAGTGGTGGCGTGTGGTGTTGTTGAAGCGGCGGAGGTGGTAAGCGTTTTCTATATCTTTTCGATCGTATGTAATTGATTTTTCTTCATATTTTGAAGTTAGGGTTTTGTCAGAAATTTGAGGTTTTGTTAGTTTATGACTCTAACTATTAGGATAAACTAATGGTAGCAATACTATACATTTATTTGTTTTGGGTTCATGTTTTGCATTTAAATTATTTGATGTTTGCACTATCACCTTGGCTTGGAACACCTAAGGTAAAGTTTGTGTACTAACATTAACAATGATTATTATGCTAAACTATTGCCAAAGATAAGTTCATGTAGACAAGGAAAAGAGGGACATTTAGAGAGATAAATCAAAGCAGAACATAGGCTCTTATTAGTTGCGCATAATAAGGGATCATGGGTATAAGAGTTCTGTTGCTCTTAGTGGTGTGCAATGGCGCACAACTGTATTGCAACTTAATTGTTTGATCACAGTACTGAAGTGTATTAGAAAGAAAGAGCGACAACTTCAAAAGCCATTGCTGTCTTTTATGGTTAAAGTGTGTACTTACTTAACGTGAAACTTGGAAAAGGATAGAAACACCAAAACTTGCTTATATAGCATCTAAAATTTGTTTTATATTGAATTTTTCTTCATGCGTTGTTGCAGCTATAAAGCTTCAAACGATGCGTTGTTCTTCATGTAACAAAAGTATTTGGATGTATGCGAGAGGAAGGCTGACCAAGCTACAAAGTCATGGGCACGCCTTCTTCGTTTACAGGTTCTATTTTCTATTTTGATTATCGATTTGAGTAAATTTTGTATCTATCAGTATGCACATGAAATAGTGGCCACAAAATAGTTCTTAGCATTCACAGCCTTGAATTTAGAATTAGTTGCATTAATTAAGTTAGTTCTCCGACATTCAACAGACCACAAATGAAGAGGTAAGAAATTTTGTTAATTTAGTTGCATTAATTAAGTTAAGGTTAGGTTGTCGGTTTTACATGTATCTGTATAATGGGTTGGAAATATGAATTAAAGGACCTCCTTTTTTATTTGTGCTCTTAATGCTCAAAGAGTTATTCATGTGTCACAACCTCAAACGGGGCCTAGACGGAAACACGTGTCTGAGGGCGTGACGTCATAATATGCATCACACAAGATACAAAGAACGACCTCTAAGGATACGTTTGAAAATCCAACATCGTTGCATTAATTTAAAATAGTTAAGGTTTTACATAAGTTCAAAGATAATATGCAGAAGCAAATAAAAGGTTTTAAAGTTTGACAAAGATGTTAACAGAGATAATAATAATTCTTGAAAATCGGTCCAATGCAAGGCAACACCATAAAGCAATCAAAGACATCCACGGCTAAGCACCTGAGAAAAACATGCTAAAACGTCAACATAAAGTTGGTGAATTCATAGGTTTGAATTTAGTATTAAAAGTGGACCACAAGTACGCAGTACGCATGTGATAGTTATAACAGATACAACTCCACATAAAAAGTATTTACTGTTGCACTAAGCTCATGACACCGAAGCTCAATTAAAAGGAAGCATATTATATGCCAAACAATAATTAATTGCCCTAAAGGTATCTGACCAAGATCACCTAGTGAAATCCGACATGGTATATATCCGTTTATCGGGAGCCCCGTGGGTAGTGAGCGCTACTCACCCGGATAGGGATAATTAGTCCCAATAGATCTATTTACAACATCCACGCTTACTTAACCAGTCCATTGGTTAAGCAATTGACGGTTCATGATAGTTCGGGCATTAGTAGTTTATTCGCTACTTAGGCAACACGTAATCAGGAAAAGGAAACGTAAAGTAACTGTGTCCATAGTTTAAAATCAAGCAATGTTTCTCACCCCAAAGTAGTAAAGTAAAAATAGTAAAATGTGGGGCTATGAACTAACCTTTAGCAAATGGTGAGATAAATATCAAGGAAGATATATAATGCCAAAAGGTCATACTTGAGACCTAAATCAATGACGCGTCTTAGAAAGACGAAAAGTATACCAAGAATTGCACAATATGTTTATCACCAAAAGACATCCATGTGTGTTTGTGTTTTGACTTAATTAACAAAACGTGACTAAATAAAATTATAGAGTTTTTCGTTAAGTTTCGACGTTTAACCAAAAATTACTCTTTTTGTAAGTTTATATTTTAGGAAAGTTTTTAGTTTCGGGACGTTAATACCTTCCCCTATATGTGCTTAATCCATATTTCCTTAAGTGTACTAGAGAAATCTAAACGTTTAACTTTCATGTCCATCTTGTTAAAATTCACCAAACTTATTATTTTTAGTAACCTTAACTCTTTTCCTAAAATATGTTAACGACGTCTTTAAATGATAATAATCAATATATATGCGTTACTATATGTTTCGCTAGTGTTTTAAAAGCTCAAAATATCTCGAAAGTGTCTGAAAACCCCATTTTAAGTTTCAAACAACAACTATTCATTTGGTTTTGCCGAAAAATGTTTCAAGTTTCATTTGACTATAACTTGGCCGTTTTAAGTCCAATTTTAATGTGCGATATATGAAAAACTATCTATTCGAAACGAGCTCTCCAAAAACCACTTTTACGCCTAATGAAAACATTCCAAAGTCGCTCAAAACCTCAAAACCATTTCGGATCAGCAACTACCTTTTTTCAAATGCTTCCAAAAATCACACCAAACTTCACAATAGTGCCTAGTCTAGCCTAATCTCCATTCGCAACTAATCCATAACAAAACCACACCTAAAACTAACCTAATCTCTTCATTTCTATTGTTGCAACTCTCATTCAACTCTCATCTCACCAAGAACATAATATTTAACTAGTAAATCAAAGTAACATTATTATTTATAAAATCTTATTTTATAATCTTTCAAAAATTAAAACACAACATATGGATGTATGGATCTTGAACATATATAAAAGAACATAAGTAAATCACAAGAAAAGATCAAGACACTTACAAGAATGAAGAACAAGTAGAGAAATCACTAGATCTAAACCCCAAAATACTAGATCTATAAAACCCAACAACAAATCTTGAAACCCTAGTTTATAAACTCTTGAAAGACCCTTGAAATCAAAGAACCAATACTTCAAACCACCTTAGATGTTCTTAGAAATGAACCTTGTATACTTGGATATTGCAAGAAATCAAAGAAAATGGAAACCCTAAAAGGGGTGTGTGTGCCGTGAGCTTCAAGAGGGGATGAGGGAAAGAAAACCAACCCTAAGCTTCAAAATGGAAACCCTAAAACATGTACACTATCAAATAACCAACCCTAAGCTTCAAAACTCATACAATTTACCCGACCTTGGCTCGAGTATTCTTCTTACGTCCTTGTTATGAAGACTATAGTATTATTGAAGGTTTGAATAAATTGTGTAGGTGTTTGTTTGCGGTTTGTGACCCGAAATAAGTAAG
>BQNB010126077.1:0-19660 GCA_026074375.1 Tanacetum coccineum
ACACAGTTATGAACGTCTAATTTCAAGCGCTATAATGATTTGTATATGTAAGCATAATGATGTTGATAATTTGGATAAAAGTATTGTATACTTATACCCTTTTATTGTGTTATCACAGGATGTCTACCCCAGTGTTTGTTGACCCGGAGAGTTCCACCCATGCCACTTCCTGAGGATCCTTATGAGGACATTAGGCATGCTTATTTGGATGGGACGGACACTGAGTCCGAGCCTTTTGAGGACCCTCTTGAGACTGAGACACCTGAGTCACCCCTCACTATAGCACCACCTATATCACTATCTGAGAGTATCCCACCCATTTTGGTTCCCATTCTCTGTAGGACCGCATGTATGGCTGTGCACGTTCCACCTGCGATGTCATCGGACCTCTCTGCCAGTATGGCAGAGGTGGCAGCTATGTCTGAGTCCGCGTTCCGTAAGAGGTTTAGGTCCTCTTGTGAGAGTTCGCCATCTGTGCCACCACCAGACCCTCCTTCATAGAAGCGTTATCGAGGTACGTTTTAGTTAGTAGAGGATAGCGAGGAGGATGATGATGAGGAGGATGAGGAGATAGAGGAGAGTATTGATTCTGACAGTATGAGTGAGGACGCAGAGGATGAGGATCCTGCTGCGAGGGACGAGAGTCTTGCTGCGAGGGTCGAAGGCCCCGGGATGGATGATGAGAGTTATGGTTTAGATGATGAGAGTCATGGTAGGGATGATGAGAGTCATGGTATAGACGACGAGGGTCATAGTATAGAGAGTGATAGACTTGGTTTAGAGGAGGAGGAGGAGGAGGCTGTACCTGGGGGTCAGCAACAGGCAGTTCTGGTTATGGGGACAGCTGTGAGCGCGCCTTTAGGACTTGGGTATAGAGCGTTGAGGCGCCGAGAGTTAGCATTAGGGGAGGATGATGTATACAGTACGTTTGAGTTCGGACAGAGTTCTGGATCTGCACCAGAGTCAGAGAGACCTGAGAGGGTATCGGCATTTAAACAGCCCACACTTACCACATGGATAGACCCGAAGGACGGTATGGTTTACATTGATGTTCCTACTTACCCACCACCAGCACCACCTGTACGGACACCACCTTCACTCGAGTAGACGTCTGGTTTACTTCCCATTTCTCCATCACCTTATGTTGTACCTTCACCTGTTTCATCACCCATGATACCGCTGACTGTACCATCCCCTATAGCTACACCCGCTACAACTGAGACCGAGGGATTTCTGACTGAGCTGGGAGCTCAAGTCGAGATGCAGGGGGGATTGATTCGTAATCATACAGTACGGTTGGAGCTCTGTTTGAGAGGTATGATAGGGATATAGGAGAGATATTTACTAGGTCGGGGCAGTTGGGGATGAGATTTTCTCCCAGAGGTACCGGTTTAGGAGTCTAGAGTACGAGTAGGAGAGAGTCGTAGTGACATTTAGAGCGATATGGAGACCAGTGTAAGCCCTGGATTCATAGGCAGGTCAGACGGATGCCCAGAGAGCAGCTCTGTGGCATGCCATCAGTGATGTGCAGAGAGAGAACCAGGATTTACGGTTACAGCTTGCTGAGGAGAGACGTGCACAATTAAAGTTGGCTGAGGTTGTTGATGATATGAGGAAAGGGCAAGAGCCCAGAGGAGGTGAATCATTTTAGTTATTAGGGGTTGTATTTAAACTATTTCGTATTAGTGAAGGAAATTTTGTTCATCTTCGAGTGGATAGCGGGTATTTGTGTTGTTCGTGTTAATTGAGAGCGCATTTTGCTCGTATGTGCAGTGCTTGCGATTGGATTGCTCGTGATAGAGTCGGAGAATATACCCACTTCCTTATTAGGATGTAGCGTGCGATGTATTTAGTGTGATCATATTTTTGACTATGTAAGCTTTTGAGAGGTATCTTGACCTACCTAAGTGAAGTGAGATTTAAGACACCCGTTGAGTAGGATTGATTTCAAAACGTTTAAAGCATGTAATAATGTGGTTTAGATTTTAGAGCGGCCTTCCTAGAAGGGTAGAGCCGGGATGGTTTGACCAAGTAAGGTTTACTTACGGATTTTGAGTGAGTAAGTGTTGGTAAGGTAGAGTATGAGTCGTATTGTGTAGGACGTATACCCCGTAGGGTTAGTACCATTGGTTAAATAACTAGAAAGATTTAGCAATGACAATTCTTATAGAATTGTCATCACGTCAAGGACGGGATCGTATCCCGACACCCGACTGAGACAGAGAGACCTAAGTTTGAGAAATTGTGAAGCTAAGAGGTAGCATGAGAAGTTATCGTGGTTTTGTGATCGGATATGGAATGATTGTGAGAAAGTATAGGATTGGACTGTTGAAAGATTTAGTCTTTAGAGGGATCGTAAGAAACCTCGCTTGAAAAGACTAAATCCTAATGAATGATGTGATTTCCTGAGGAATGGAATTTCCTGTTAGTGTTGTGAGTTGATAATTTGAGTTGAATTTCAGGGCGAAATTCCTTTAAGGGGGTGAGACTGTGATAACCGGTAATATTTCCAGGGTTAAGTATTATAAAATATTATAGTTTTGTATTTTGAAGTCTTTCGATCTTGTCAGTTTTCCTGATGAAAGCTGAAAAGTTGACTTCTGTTGACTATTTTGCGTAAAAGCGGTTTCGGTTTAACCGGGAGTTTGATGGAGTTTTGAGTTCGTAAATGAATCACTTTTGATTTGTTTTTCTGTTTTAGAGTGGTTTTGAGGTTTTCAGTGCTTTCCGGGAAGTTTTCCCGCGTTTAGCGAAAAATCGTCACGCAGCGCGTACCGGCACGACAGTTTATTTAAGTGTGGAGATTAATGAAGTTGGGAATGTGTTAATGGGTTTATTTATTTAATAAATTCATATTAATGAAATAACGTTGATTTAAATCGTAAATCGTGAGTGTGAGATTTGAAAGTTATCAGAAAAACGGTTGTTTTCGTGAAATTCGGTAAAAGACTGTAACAGTCGTAAAAAGGTGAAATTTTGGGTGAATATAAGTTGTCAAGCCATATTTTGTGATTTGAAGTGTTTTTAAATGGATGAGCAAGGTTCGGTTGAGTTTTGTCAAAAATTCATGTTTTCGGTCCGGAGTCGGCCGATAACGGCTCAAAATGGATTTTGTAGCAATTTAATGTGATAGGTGTCGTATGAATAACCTAGGTTTATGGAAAAACGATTTTAAACACGATGAGAATGAAAAATAAGTTTGGTTGACGTTCTAAATAGACGAAAGTTGAGTTTTTAAGTGATCCCGACACAAAAAGGAAGACCTGAGGCCTCCTAGGATGCTTGGATGCCTAAAAGAGATTAGATGGGACAAGGAGGCTAAAATCTTGCTAGTATGTTCCCTTGGTACACATTTATTCCTACACCTTAACAAATTTTTCATCATTCTCTCATTTTCAAAACAACAACAAAATTTCTATCTCTCCCTCTCTCTCTCTACATTCGGACGAGCCACAAGGAAGACAAGAAACAAAGATTTTGAATATTTTCTCAAGAAAACGGGTTAAGA
Source organism: Tanacetum coccineum (assembly GCA_026074375.1). Lineage (NCBI taxonomy): Eukaryota > Viridiplantae > Streptophyta > Magnoliopsida > Asterales > Asteraceae > Tanacetum > Tanacetum coccineum. The sequence continues at coordinate 3,509 of BQNB010126077.1, forward strand.
ATATATTATTGGGTTGATAGCTACTAGTTTTTGGTTGTAAAAACAAGGTTTTGGGTTTTATTATCGCGTCACGACCGAACCAAACTCGTCAAACAAGTAAGTTTTTCAAAAACTTTGATTTAAAGTTGTACTTTTGTGATTATGGTGATGTCTAGACGCTAGTTGCACAAGTTGATCGCCAAAAAGGTCGAAAATTGAAAACGAAAATGTAAAAAGGGGTGTTTGTGCGTCGACTTATAAAAAGAAAGAAAGAAAAGATTTTGAGTTTAATTAAAATAGTTGTTGTGGTAATTTTTCATTTTATAAAAATGCTTATAAGGGCTTATTTAGAGGTTTTGCTTATTTAATAATCTAAGGAATATCTTATTGGACTTATGAGATATTCGGTGTGGGCTCGGCCCAACTGACCCGTTTGGTTTCGTTCGGCCCAATAAGGGTACGTTTGGTTTCGTTCGGCCCAATAAGGGTGTGCTTGGTTTCGTTCGGCCCAAGAAAGGTGCGTTTGGTTTCGTTCGGCCCAAGAAAGGTGCGTTTGGTTTTCGTTGGCCCAATAAGGGTGCGTTTGGTTTTGTTTGTCCGACACCAAGGAGGGCTCGACCCACTTTGGTTTGGTATTTGGACTTGGTTTTTGGTTTCGAGCTTATAGCTTATTGATTTCGGTTATATTCTAAACTTATAGCATATTTAGTTTCGGCTTATATATTAAGCTTATGGTTATGATAGGATCGTTTATAGCTCTAGTTTGATTAGAACTTATCTAGGATTAAATAACAAAGATAACATATATGCAGCGGAATTAAACAATAAAGAATAACAATGTTATCATCACAAGGTTTTATTATCATACGTTTCCATTAAGCCTCAATATTATGTGATCAAAATAATACGGTTACCTATCTCTAACAGTAATAGGGATCAAGGAAAACCTTGATTACCTTGAGGCTACATCAACCAACTAGACGTCTACATCTCCCTTGTGCACACACACATACACGTTTTGGACTTACACACAAAGACCTATGACCCAATATCTCTTTATATAATAGAGATATCTAGGTTTACAAAGGAATCATAATACAATTAGGAAACTAAATATTTTCAAATCGTAGTCTTTATCTTTTCAAGCAAGTCTTCAATGTTGATCTTGTTTCCTTCTTTAGCATATCTTATAGAATCCTCCATCTTTTGTAGAATTCTACAATGTCGAATTAGTCCCTCTTGTTTTATTCTTTTGTTCTTTTGTCTCATCAAATCTATAATTCCCAACAATCTTCCCCTATTTGATGATGACAAAACAAACAATGTTCTTATACGAACTTCATTATAAAGCCTGATGAAATCAAAGCTTCCCCTGAAGTTGAGATCATGGATCTCTATGAATGAAACAATCTTCCTTTGTAAACTGCTTCCCCTTAACTTAAGATCTTCCCCTTAAGTTATGCTTTCCATGCTATACCACCAAGGATCTATAAGTTGCAGATCATCTTCGTACCATCTTCTTCCCCTTTTTGTCATAATCCAATAGGGGACATATGAATATAAGCAACTTTGATCTTGACCACTACAAACCAATATCACACTTCTAATCCAAGCCTTCCAATGTCTCAAATTACCCTCCATGACACATAATAAGAATAATGAGTTCAAGCAGTAGAAACTTAAACTAGCAGTAGTAATAATAATTTAGCAGCAGTAAAAACCTTCACCTCAAGTGGTGCATGAAATTGGTTAAACATTTTAACAATAAGCTTCCCCTGAAACCCATATGTTAACCATCTCTTGAATCTCTCATTCTGTAGGCTCTTTGTAATGATTACTAATGAAGAAAACTAAGTATAACGAACTTGATGCTTAAACTTGTGTCTTATGTCTTGTACTATCCACGTGACTCTAATAAACTCATACCTGCTATGTATAAGTAGACCGCAATCTCTTGACAAAATTCTCATCTTCAATGAGACACTGAGCACTACAACATAACTCCTTTAAGTGATAGCAAATGTGAGCATTGAGCACCATAAGAGAAATCACACATTGCTAGATTTTGCAAGTCTTTATCAACACTGTATAAGCACGAACAAGTTATCTTTAAACATTGCTAGCCGTTTAAGATATGATTAGAACACATACCCAAGTAATTCCACTTCATCGTCAAATAAGTGATAAACAATCGTCTCCGTAACCAATTCAATCAATTAATCCAAAAACGAGCCATTTAAACATTTAAGAACAAAAACTAAAATCAATCTCTGTGTGTTGTGTCCAAAATCCTCATTAACTAACCGAGAACCAAACCATACGTTCTGTCCGATATCGGTAAACGCTAACAGTTGTAACTATGAAAGCCAAGCAGTAGTAAAAACTTCGAGCAGTATAAGCAGTACTAAAAATTTAACAAGCAGTACTAACTTACTCCTTCCTCCCATGCTTAGCAACACTTTATCTGTCACAAAACAGTCACTAATCCGTCACTAATCTGCATTCTCCTTCCTCTCATAGCTTTTAGCGATGCTTTAAGTGTCACTAATCTGTCACTAATGTGTCACTAATTCTTCATTCTCCTTCCTCCCATTCTTTTTGTGGCACTTTTTAGTGTCAGTAAAGCACCATACTCATAATCCAAGCACAAGTAACTATACTTCCATAAATAAATCATGAGCAGCTTTAACTTACAACTTTCCTTTGTATCGTCTGAGCAGTAGTAACTTATTTATGGCAGTATAAACTTATTTAAACCTTGGCAGTTGTAAATCTATTAACGAGCAGTAGTAAATATGTAGACTTACTTGTTATAAATAATCCAATGCTAATAACCTCAGTCGTACCATCTGATAACGCTCCAAATATACATAAAATATCCCTTGAAAATACATTAAATATATATATGTTAACACATGAAATATTGCAAAGTTTGCTTGTCTATTGTGTAATATTCATATCAGGATCAAGAATGAATAAAAAGGACTAACGATGCAAAGAAATCCAGTTAAATACCCTAACGGTTGTTACAAGAAGAATCTAGAAGAGAATCTTTGAAGGAATTAATGAACGAGGCCAAAGTGCGGAGCAAAAACTATTTTGTGCGGCGTACTTACAAACGAAATAAATGCAATTCAATTAATCACCAAGTACGGCGCACAATTTGGCAAGTGCGGCGCACTTCTCCTGTAGTTACAAGGAAATGATTATGATTGATATAAATGATTGAACTTTCCAAATTCCTTTTCCAACAACTGATACCCAATCCTCTAGTATAAATAAGGCACGAATTTGAGGGGTAGAGGCATACCTTTTTCATTAAATCATCCATTTCTCAATTGAAAATCATTTCCAAGTTGTTTTTGAAGTTCTCAGGAAGTTCTTGAAGGTTAACCACCACCTTCATCACTTTCCGGGTAAAGAAGGAAGCGAATCTCTAGAAATTAGAATTGCTAGTGTCTTTTATTGGTTGACTTTTTGTTGACCATGTTGACTGGATTTGACTGCGGGTTTGACTTTTTTGGCTTCGGCTTTGAATATTTGGCTTCTTTTTGTACTCTTTTGATTCTCGTGTCCGTGCTTGCTTGTTTTTGATGGTTTTCTTGTGATTTTTGATATATCTGTACCTGCACACACAAAACACAAATACAAGCATATTGTTGCCATTTTTGGTCTGTTTTGGGGTTAATTGGGTTATTTTAGGTATTAACGGATATGTGTATTTTACACTTATCAATCACCGCTTATCCTGGATATAGGTCGAAAGACTCCGGTTAAGTGATTGATTTCCATGCTGTTTGTCCGTGATAACTAGACCTTAGCCTTGTGAGGATTGGCTAAGTAAACGAACATTAAACCAAGTACAAAAGGGTTTAAAGCTAAACCTTATGTCTAACGAACTTGGTTTAGCAAATTTATATTATTCATTATCAAAGCACGAATCACACATAAAGCATTTTTCATAATAAAAGATAAAGGCCGAAAGGATTTTTTATTATGAACAATATATAATCTTTCTAAGTAACTAAACATTCTTAAATCGATTATAATTTAATTCGTGAATCATTCACCTCCTCAAGTTTATCCATAATGTTTCTTGGTCCTTAACCAAACATGTCCTTTATTTCTTGAATTAAGTTATTTTCTTTAGATCCGTGACAATCTATAAGATAAGTATCTTTTTGTAATATTATCGACTTATTCTTAGAATACCCAATCCCGTGGAACAACCTGGTCTTACCTAAAAGATTATACTACATACGTGGGTTATACTTTTACCCGTGTGTTTCCAAATAATTATCCGGTATTACTAGTTATTATAAATTTAAAGCTTTTGAAACACATCAAAGTTTTTGGCGCCGCTGCCGGGGATTGATTTTGTTCTTGAATAAGTCATTTTTATTACAAATAAAAAAAAATTAAACTCGTCGTACAGTTTTCTGGCAAACTGATCAAATTTTCTTCAGAAAGTACGCCGCACATACACCTTGTGCGCCGGTTTTTCTGCAAAAACTCAGAAAGTACGCTGTACTTTAACCAAGTACGCCGCACTTCCTGCCCCCTTTCACAAACAGAACCAGTTTTTAAGAGAGAAACACACCAAAACACCAACCCTAAAAATCATAAACTGTAAATTGACCATTTTGGAAATGTGGAGTTTATTCCTTGTGTTCATGATTGTCAACATCTTGTATTATCACAGTTCATACATTAAAATTAAAAAAACCAAAAAGAAATGTTTGATGCATTGCTTGTTTAAATTTATAAATGCATATGTGCATTTCTTATTTTCTAAGTGTTGCCTGCTTAACTTTAGTATTAAACATTATAAGAAAAATAAAAATACAAAAATTAAAAATTTTAAAAAACATAAAATTCAGAAAGTACGCCGCACTTCTTATGAAGTGCGCCGCACTTTCCTGCCTGAAACCAAACAGATTAATTGTTTCTTCGTTTTTGAACGAAAATCGCTTGCATTAAAAAATTCTATCTGTTTATTGATAATTTGTAAGTGTAAAAAGCTATTGCTATCTGTTTTAACTAACCCACTAATGGTTATTTTAGTGTTGTCTTATTCTATAAGAATTATGGACCCAAATTCAAGTCTCGGAAAAATTTACTTGGGAGACAATGTGATTGAGATATCAAGTGACAAAATCGAAGGATCGGGAGATTGGAGTTCTTAGGAATATCAAGACACGGCTGGTAGTAAAGGAAAGAAAGTGGTGAACACATTCAGTTTCTACAGGATGGAAACAAACGAGATTAGTGAACGGTACATAGCACCGTGCTTTGTGAATGGTTTAGAAGCATATGATGGTGAAATCAACTTAGCACTTGATGAGAACTTGATATCGAATGAGTACGCAGTTAAGTTATGTTTGGACTATGAAATGAGGAAAGGTAAAAAATTGGTTAAGAAAGAGTTGATCGTTGCCTTAAAGGGAGAGCTATATTTTTTGAAGTTCATCATAAACCCTGAAGAAGATGATTTTGTGCCTGAAGTAATTTTAGGAAGATCATTCCTAAGATTGGCTAAAGGATTTGTTGATTTTGGGAACGGGGTTATCACTATTTATCCCGAATCAGATCCATTCAATGATGATTCGGAGAAAACAGGAAAGGGCTCAGACGATTGGGATTAATTACTTGACTTCAATTTTGACGATGTACCAAAGTTTGGAGAAGAACTTCCTCTATTTGTGTGTAAGATGGGGAAAAGCAATCGGAACAAAAAGAAAGCGATGGAGAATCTTGATCTATTCTATCAAGATGTTGGACCGTCCTCGTCATTTGGGAGACATTTAACTCAAGGAGAAGCAGAGAAAGAAGCATTGGCAATAAGGATTATCCAAAAGTATGCATTATTAGAAGAAAAGAGGCCAGTAATTGAGACGATGGCCTACCATGATAAATACAAGAAGATACTCAATGAGATCTGGAAAGATAAGAGGGAATTAGATGAAAAGACGGTAAAAGAAGATGAAGATGCGGTAAAAAGGATTCAAGGAGAAGCATTAAAGGAAAAATACGACCCTGGAGCTTTCATTTTTCCTATCAGATTTGAAGGGAAAGTTAACGAAAATGCATTGGCAGATACTGGGTCAGACATGAACACTATGCCCTACCGAATCTATGAGCAGTTAGGAAGAGATGATTTGAAAAATGAAGATAGAGGGATCACGATGATAAACCACACTCAAGCAGATGTTATGGGAAAACTTAGCAATGTTCTTTGTCAGGTAGGAGTCACTACATTGATTGTCGAGTTCCTAGTCCTGGATATTCTGATTGATCATGATTCACCGATAGTTGTTGGTCGAGGGTTCTTGCGTACGATTGGTGGTATGATAAATACCTTGGATAATTTTTTTTCAACCTTTGATGGGTTTTGTCACCAAACCTTCCGTGCTGCAAGGTCAGATTATATGAGAAACGTAGAAAGTGATAGTGATGATGAGGAGGAGTATGTGATAAAGAGGAATAAGTTTGGAGCACCAATATACGGCCCAAGACCTGCTCCATATCTAAACTGTACTACTCCAGAAGATCGATCATCAGCTATACAAGCAGTAACAAACCCGTTCAGAAAAATCAGTGTTTGGAAGAAAGCAGTTAGCTTCCTTGGATCATTACCCGCACCACTTAAGCTAGTCAACTGGAAGCCTGATTAAAAAGGCTCATATACTAAAAAAGAAGAAGCAACAGGGCAGTGGAGAATGGAAATAAGGATAACTGATCCATATGGGAACATCTATCTACAAGGGTTCACAACAAAGAAAACGAACCGTAAATTGTCAAAGTACCACAAGTTGAGTGATATCATGTCACCCAACTGGTTTATGGAATAAAGTATTATATCAGCTTAGAATAAAGGAGTAGTTATACTCCCTCTTTATGTTTCATGTTATGTTTTATAAAAATAAAAATCATATGTATAAATCCATAAAGGATTTGATGTACGGATATTAATCCGATATATGATATATGATATGTGATTAATCTAAATTATTATGATGGATTGGCAAGGTAGTGTAAAAAAAAATTATATTATAGAAAGTATGCCGCACTTAAGGTAAGTACGCCGCACTTTTAAGTAGGATTCTTGGATAAAACTTCCCAAACACGACTTAAATCTATTATAAAAAAATTTCACACACACTCAAACACAAAACCGCCGGGTTTCTATCAAAAAAATGAAGAAAAAGTATCAACAATCAATCCATCAACCTTGTAATCATGCCTAGGGTATGTTGATTCCATTCCTAAGTCTTGTTTATAATTAATTTGTTTAAATCCTTGATTATTAGGGTTAAGTATAATGAGATTGATAAATCCTTAATCCTTTTTTATGAGCAATTAACCCTTAGAATTATGATATTTAGGAATCATTTAACCCATGCATGCTTGCTATTGATTAAACTTAAAAATACACTGTTCATATTATGAATTTATATTTAAATTAATTATTGAAAATGATAAGAATTCAAAATTATTGTTTTCCAGCCTAGAAAGTACGCCGGTTTTGTGCCAAAATTGCCGCACTTTTCTTATATTCCCAGAATTTATGCTGCACTTCAGGGAAGTGCGCCACACATTACACATCAGAAAGTAACATAATGTTTCAAAAACCGTTAAAACCTTGAACAATCGTGCTAAATCATTTCTAACATAACTATAACTTTATTGTTGATTGTTTTTTATGTGTAAACTTCAGTAACACACGATGACAAGCCCAAATCATCATGATCCAAATGCTAAAGACATGAAACAGTGGAAGAGGTGTTGCTTCCACAAGTTCACCACGAGTTTTTGCTATGGGAAGGATGCACCCGAGATGCTAAGTCTAGGTACAACACTAGATTGGCCCAATTGCTTCCTAGACACATTTACTTGCCTTGTATCGTAAACTGGGATGTGTTAAACCAAATGGGATGTGATAGAGAAATTGATGAAATGTTGAGGATTAAATTGCGTGAAGCTGAGTCGGGTGAAGAAATATTTACTTATGTTGCATGGATTAGAGCCTTTAATATCAATGAACCGATTTATACTGAAATTTTCCATGAGTTTTATTCTACTTATGAGTTTGATGAAGTGTGTGCTAGTGATGAGTTGCAAACCAAGAAGATTATCAAGTTTAGGCTTGGTAGACATGCTCACAGTTTGACGTTGCTAGAGTTTGCATGAAGGTTGGGATTGTATCAAACCGCTGAGCTTGATGAAGATGGATTTAATGTTTACTTTGAAGGAGGTTTGCGAAGTGATGAACATTTTAACGCTCAGGAGTATTGGTTAAGCATTAGTCGAGAGGATAACCTTGGTTTATCTAGGAGTCACACTTCTACTATTAAGAATCCAATCTTGAGGGTGATTCACAAGATGATCACATATGGTTTGTGTCAAAGGACAACTGGATATGATAAAATTCAGAAAAATGATTTATGGCTTTTAAGTATGTTTGAGGCTAGACACCAAAACAGGTATGCAAATGTAGCTTGGTTGATTGCAAAATGGATGAAGAAGAAAGGAGCTGGTACACAAAAGGATAGTCAAATTTGTTGTGGACAGTTTATCACTAAGCTTGCTAGGAAATGCAGGGTGTTGACTGAGGATGTTGTGAGTAGTTTGAGTGCTCTAATTTATTGTAGGGATTTGGATAAAACTACACTTAGAGATTTGATTGATTCTGATGGTAATCTTATTCCCGAAGATCCATAGCCGGGTGTGCCTAGAGTTGGTATCCCTAGACCTCCAAGAGAATCTATGCAGGATTTATATGATAGGATATGACACATGGAGATACATTAGGATGCGATAGAGTGGATGGAGTACAGGAAGTCATACCATTGGGACATATATCATGGAGTGTTTGAGTATATGGCTGGGGTTTATAGTGTTTCACTGCAGGGAGCCTACAACCCACCTGGTTACGCTCAGCCCCAGTACGATCAGTATTACCAGCAGTACCCACCATAGTACCAACCACCACAGCAGCAGCAGGATGATGATGAGTAGTGTCGAGATGACACGAGTTGGTTACGTGATCGCATGTTTGGGTCACGTGCGTTTCAAAAACAATTTCTCTAAACATTATTATTATTATTATTATGGTGTGTAAAATGCCTCTGTTGGCATTTATAACAATTTTATCGTACCTTATATTATTAATCTATTAGGAATATTATTACTATTTGTGTGCTATGCAATGTTTATAATTAGAACAGGAAAAGAAAGAAAAGGCGCGAGACGAATTGGCGCAAAGAAAAGATTCAGAGTACAAGTCACAATTGAAAAGTATATTTCACTTTTCCATTTTATCTTTTCTCTATAATATTTTCACATTGAGGACAATGCTCATATTAAGTATGGGGGTGAGATAAACTGTAAAAGTTCTAAGAAAAGTTTTGAAAAAAATATATAAAAAACATTTTATGATCACCAAGCAATCCGACTCGGGATTGATAACATTACTAGCATATTTATATTACCCAAAAAATTATGAGGATTAGAATTTAAGGATTCAGGTATCCATTTTTTAGACATAAGATGATTTTATCTTTAGCTTTCTCGAGTTAAGGAGTGAGCAATTGCAAGTGTCTCATCCGTCGTTACGGCTATGTATTTGTAGTTTTATCGCCTTTTCTGGAGTATTATTATTGATTTAAATTATATGAGTGTGCCGGTGATTTGTTAATTCTAGAACTTGTGCTTGAAATCTTTATAAGACCGCAGTAGGAACACGTTCGCGTGTTATAAATATTTTACTGATTAAGAGTGATAAAACATAAAAATATAAGTAACCAATATTTTTGTTCAAAAAGATGTTTTAATTAAATTACTGAAATTATTATCCGTCGAATTGAAATGCTCTAAATGTTGCTATGATATATGACAAAGAAGTGTGCTTATCCTAAGTATGGAGGAAAAGCAAATTTTCCCTAAGTAAAGTTATTATGGTTAAAAAAAGAGAGAGAGAAAAAGTAATAGTGTGAAGGAACAGTTGATCGCATTACAGATAAGGTGGATCATGATTTATTTATAAACCTTTTTTACATATAATAAATATTATCACTAAATAAAATTACCTCTTTTAACGTTTATGTTTGGTGCTTACGCCATGTCGGTGAAGTTTAATTTCTTGTACAAGCCTATGGTAATCTGAACATTTTATGACTGTGCATATGAGCGACTTCCGTTTACTATCATTTCCACTAAATTGAGCGAGTGTGAAAAAGAACTTATCTATAAAAATTCATGAGTTGCTTTGTCGCGTTATCTATGCTTGTGATCATAAATTTGCTTTACTTAAAAATTCTTTCGCTTTGATTGCTTGAGGACAAGAAATAAGCTAAGTATGGGAAGATTTGATAACGCTCCAAATATACATAAAATATCCCTCGAAAATACATTAAATATATATGTTAACGCATGAAATATTGCAAAGTTTGCTTGTCTATTGTGTAATATTCATATCAGGACCAAGAATGAAGAAAAAGGACTAACGATGCAAAGAAATCTAGTTAAATACCCTAACGGTCATTATAAGAAGAATATAGAAGAGAATCTTTGAAGGAATTAATGAACGAGGCCAAAGTGCGGCACACAAACTATTTTGTGCGGCGTACTTACAAACGAAATAAATGCAATTCAATTAATCACCAAGTGCGGCGCACAATTTGGCAAGTGCGGCGCACTTCTCCTGCAGTTACAAGGAAATGATTATGATTGATATAAATGATTGAACTTTCTAAATTCCTTTTCCCACAACTGATACCCAATCCTCTAGTATGAATAAGGCACGAATTTAAGGGGCAGAGGCATCCTTTTTTTACTAAATCATCCATTTCTCACTTGGAAATCATTTCCAAGTTGTTTTTGAAGTTCTCAAGAAGTTCTTGAAGGTTAACCACCACCTTCATCACTTTCCGGGTAAAGAAGGAAGCGAACCTCTAGAAATTAGAATTGCTAGTGTTACTATAGTCAATTATTACATTGTTCTTGAAAGGCATTTTAAGAATTGGAATCTCTACTCTTGGAATTTGGTAATAAACATGTTTCTATACCTTGATAATATGAATGTTGGATTTATTATGGTAATTCTATGTGTTGTTATTATGATTGTTGAGTAGATTAACATGTTTGGTTAAGTGCTATATGAATATTATAGATCAAACTTGACTTTGAATTAAGTTTTTTCTTTTATTGAATCTAATAAACTTATGATGCGTTTTGAACTTGGATTCTTAAACATCGTTATTGATCACTCTCTTATCCCGGAACATAGTTCGAAAGACTCCGGTTAAGTTATTGATTTCACGTTGTTTGTCTTTCCTGCATAACTAGACCTTTAGCCTATGAAGGATTGGCTTAAAGTAAATCTGAACATTAAACCAAGTACAAAAGGGTTTAAAGCTAAACCTTATGTCTAACGAACTTGGTTTAGCAAATTTATATTATTCATTATCAAAGCACGAATCACACTTAAAGCATTTTTCATAATAAAAGATAAAGGCCGAAAGGGTTTTTTTATTATGAACAATAGATAATCTTTCTAAGTAACTAAACATTCTTAAATCGATTATAATTTAATTCGTGAATCATTCACCTCCTCAAGTTTATCCATAATGTTTCTTGGTCCTTAACCAAACATGTCCTTTATTTCTTGAATCAAGTTATTATCTTTAGATCCGTGACAATCTATAAGATAAGTATCTTTTCGTAATATTATTGACTTATTCTTAGAATACCCAATCCCGTGGAACGACCTGGTCTTACCTAAAAGATTATACTACATACGTGGGTTATACTTTTACCCGTGTGTTTCCATATAATTATCCGGTTTTTCTAGTTATTATAAATTTAAAGCTTTTGAAATACATCACCATCTTTTCTTCCAGTAAAGCTATTAGAACCAAAAGTAGAATTACTTCCTTGTATCACCAGTAAATTTAGTCGACTACAGTTTCCACCAGTAATGTTATACAAACCAAACAGTAACCTTACTTGCCCCATTGAAAGTAGATCCATTCCATCTCCCATTAACCAACGATCAAAACCCTAGATAATTAGGGTGCTCTTCGACTTCTTCTGCATACTAAGAAACGAACACAACAACTTACTTTTATACCAAGATGATCTTGCATCTTCTCTCTTCCCCTAAACTTGTTACATGATCTGCTACTTCTTGTGTCTTCATAATACGGCACCCAAAACAGCATGTACTCATTTATGAACAGAATCGTTTAATAAAAAATCGTACCTTGTATCTTCATCGAACTAGGGTTTATGAAAACCCTTTCTTTCACAACGATTAGGGTTTATTGAATCTCCAAGCTGCTATCATCATGAAGTCTCATATACTTGACCATCTTTTCAGTTTATATCGATTTAGGGTTTTGTGAAAACCTAAAACAATTTAAATTTAACCTTTAAGCAGCACGGGTTGTTAAATACAAGCAATCGAATCATCAAGCAGCATACTCAATGAATGATATAGGCATAATACACTATGGATTTGATGATCGTTTACTACTTAACCAGATTAGGGTTTATTGAAAGTCCTAGTTTTCACCAAATGCGACCTAACTTCCAAGGACAGAAATTCGACACACTTTTCTTCATAAACTCGACAATAAAAACACCTTGTAGTATCCTAGATCGAGAGCCCCGTGGCTCTGATACACCTGATAGGATCGTTTATAGCTCTAGTTTGATTAGAACTTATCTAGGATTAAATAACAAAGATAACATATATGCAGCGGAATTAAACAATAAAGAATAACAATGTTATCATCACAAGGTTTTATTATCATACGTTTCCACCAAGCCTCAATATTATTTAATCAAAATAATATGGTTACCTATCTCTAACAGTAACAAGGATCAAGGAAAACATTGATTACCTTGAGGCTACACCAACCAACTAGACGTCTACATCTCCCTTGTGCACACACACATACACGTTTTGGACTTGCACACAAAAACCTATGACCCAATATCTCTTTATATAATAGAGATATCTAGGTTTACAAAGGAATCATAATACAATTAGGAAACTAAATCTTTTCAAATCGTAGTCTTTATCTTTTCAAGCAAGTCTTAAATGTTGATCTTGTTTCCTTCTTTAACATATCTTGTAGAATCCTCCATCTTTTGTAGAATTCTACAATGTCGAATTAGTCCTTCTTGTTTCATTCTTTTTGACTTTTGTCTTATCAAATCTATAATTCCCAACAATCTTCCCCTATTTGATGATGACAAAACAAACAATGTTCTTGTACGAACTTCATTATAAAGCCTGATGAAATCAAAGCTTCCCCTGAAGTTGAGATCATGGATCTATATGAATGAAACAATCTTCCTTTGTAAACTGCTTCCCCTTAAATTATGCTTTCCATGCTATACCACCAAGGATCTATAAGTTGCAAATCATCTTCGTACCATCTTCTTCCCCTTTTTGTCATAATCCAATAGGGGACATATGAATATAAGCAACTACAAACCATATATCACACTACCAATCCAGCCTTCTAATGACTCAAATTACCCTCCATGATGCATAATAAGAAAAATAAATTTAAGTATAGAATCTAAACTAGCATTAGTAATATGAACTTAGGCCTAGTAGTAATGAAACCGTCCTCTCAAGTGGGCAATGTACTATCCTGATGGTTAAACATTTTGTCAATAAAAGCTTCCCCTGAAACCAATATGTTAACCATCTCTTGAATCTTCAAATTCTGTAGGCTTTTTGTAATGATTACTGATGAAGTACACTTGATATACCAAACTTGAAACTGAAGTAAAATCCCCAAATTTGTTACTTAAGCTTGCACTGTTGTAGATGAAAGACGGTGTAGAGAATTTGTGCTGATCAAATCTCTAAAAACACATCATCTCTTGAATTTATCCACATCGTCATCTTCGTGTGACACTGAGCACTACAACGTAACTCCTCTCAGGCTTATTCATCCAAACAACTACATGAGTGTTCCACTCAGGTGGTAAGCTGCTTAAAAAATTTAAGTTTAAATCTTCTTGGGCAATAATCACACCCAAGATAGCAAGCCTACTGACTATCTTCTGAAGCCTATTGAAAATAGAGTCAAGAGACTCTGTACTTGTTGCACTGAAATTCGCATACTGTTGCTTCAAGAGAGTTTTCTGAGTTTTCTTAGTAGCTGCATTACCTCCAAATCTTGTTTCAATGGCAACAAACATAGATTTAGCATCTGGATACTTACTGAATGTTAGCTGATGTTCATTTAGAATTGCCATGAGTAACAAACCCCTAGCTTTGATATCATTCTTTTTATTTATCTTTTCTTCTGCAGTTGCAGGTGTAGACATCTTTGTAACTGTTATGCCATTCTCCTGAGATGTTTGAGATACTGAGACCCATGAATCACCATTTTTTATCACTTCTCAGAGTGCATAGTCTTGAATCTGGAAGTACTGCTTAATCCTAATAACCCACACTATTTGTAGATTCAAGCTCCATGTCTTCTAGATCAAAGTTTCTCAAAGCAAAGCTCTGATACCAATTGATAAATCTAAAGATCGTTGTAAGCTCAGGCTGTTTAGACCTTTATCTAGGATAATATCAATGTTCATAAGTTATAAAAAAAGCGGAATAAGAACAAAGATATTCAACAAGGTTTTATTACCATACGTTTCCATCAAGCCCCAATTCTAGACGATCAACTCTAGAACGGTTACAATCTAACAGGGATCAAAGATCCTTGGGGCTATACCAACACTCTAGACGTCTACATCTTCTACACTTTGTATACACACACTTTTCTGGATACTGTAAACCTATGTCTATGATCTCTTTATATAGGGAGAGATCATGAATTACAAAGGAAGATAATAAACACAATAAGGAAACTAAATCTTTTAATCTTTATCTTTATTCTTCTTGAGCATATCTTTTAGTATCTTCTGATATCTTCCATCTTTTGTAGAATATACTCCACCAGCTTGAAGAATCTCTTATTGTAGATTTAGGTCCTTTTCCTTTAAGTCCTTCTTGTTTCATTCTTTTATTTATTTTGTCTCATCAAATCTAAAACCCCAACAAATACTATGAGCGATCAAGTGTTACAAAGTGAATAGCATTCTGAAATAACATAAAAAAATGCATCATGTTATGGTTTAGGGATCAATTTATCTCATTGTCCTGGTACGGGGCCGGTTTAAACTTTGCATGAACTTTGAGTTATAGTATAATGGTTTGAGTTTTTGGTAAGCTTGTCAAACCGTACCAACTGGGTCAGTTCGACCTCTTAATTATATCAGTCTAACCTTTGCGGGTGATCAGCGTCACTCAGTTCAAATTTGTATTATTTAGGTCGAAAACGATCAAACTTTTGGTTATTAGACCACTCCTAACAGTGGCACGTTTTTTCCAGTCTTAGTTGTGCCACCTCATCGCAAGATCAACACTTCTCAAACTAACACACAAACCGACACACGCCTACCAATGGTGGTGTATCTCTTTATGTGGCAAACTGTCACGTATAGAAAAAAATACCCCACAAAACACTCACACACACAAAACACTCAAACGACCCCCACCCCTTCCCTTTCCTTGTCGCCAAGCCGAAGAAGACCATACTAGGGGTGTGTAGAAAACTAAAAAACCAAACATAAACAGAAAAAAAGTGAGAAACCAAAACCGATTGAAAAACGTATGGTTTGGTTTTTATAATTTTTAAAAACCGAACTTTATGGTTCGGTTTTGTTTTAGCAAAAACACTAAACCCAAAAAACTAAACCGACAAAATACATATAATCTTAAAAACTCATGTTTCAATTGCTTTTTAAATATGTCATTTATAACACATATACATTTATCATCTATAATTTTAATTATACCTCAATTTCTTCATTTGCATTAAACTCATACTCTTTCACCTTCACCTATTTTATCAGCATTATTTGTCAAAGTTATCCATGTCCACATATACATGTTCCATTGGATTTTCATCATCAAGTAACTCATCACTATCATTCCCATCATCATCACATTTACTATCATCATCATCCTCCCCAGCTTCATCATTAACTCTAACCAGTTCCTATTCCTCAACTGTCTTAACTACGTTTTTACCTTCTGTTGGTGCAAATATATATATATATATATATATATATATATATATATATATA
>BQNB010126078.1:0-15751 GCA_026074375.1 Tanacetum coccineum
TATGGTTCAAAGCATCGATTTAAACGAGGAAACGTGGTTAAGAAATATACACTCCTTCACCACGATTTCCTTGTTTAAATCTATTATATTATATGATTCAGTTTGTGAATTTAATGTACATTATTAAAGATGTCTCAATTCAATACATATAAAGATTAGTATTTAATAGCAGAAGTTATCTATCTATTGTATATTATATGATTCGGTTTGTGGATTTAATGTACAGTATTAAAGATGGTTTCAACTGCATATCAAGGGTCTGTGGTTACTCTACAATTCCACTCCACAGGTCGGCTACATATCAAGGGTTTGGGAGTTACTAGGTTTTTGAGTTATAGAATTAATGAAGCTATTCATGGTTTGGGAGTTACATATGAAGGGTCTGTTGTTTTTCAGTTACAAAATTAATGAAGCTATTCATGGATTTGTCCCCAAAGCAATAGAAATCAGTTCCGGGAATGCTATAACGAGGCCGCAGAGAACATAGCCAACGCATGACTTAAAGATGACGAGTTTGTTGCTGCTGCTGTTAAAGGTTTTGTCAAACTCGTGGTAAAATTTTAAAGTTTCTGCATTAACTTTTTTTTGTTCTTTTTAGTTAATTAATTGCAGAATGGTTTTATAGGTTAAAGAGGTTCATAAAAGATTTTTATTTGAATAAAATGGAGGTGAATTTGTAGGCTGAGGGGAGGGATCTTAATTTGGCTTCAAGAAAAGCACAATAACTAGGTAAAGATTTTATTTTTGATGTTGGTTTTTGCTATTTTTTATAAACAAATGTGTTTTTGATTATGTTATGAAATGATGATGTGGCCTTTGTTACTAAGAAGGATGAAACTGTCAATTTTAGATTTGAAATTATAAATGAAAAAAGAGACATTAGGCTACTTTTAGTCCCATTTTTTTGAATAGTATGATTATTAGTGGTTTTATGAGGGCGTTTGTTTTGTAGTAACGTTTAATGATGTGTGTGAGTATGATCATAGCAAACAGTGTGGAGGTGCGAATTTACGTGCTCAGTCTGAATCATTGGAGCCTAGAAGACCGAGTTTCTTACGTAAAAGCTTAGCTTGGGATAGTGTATTCTTTACCAGGTATTCTAGATTTCTTTATGAGTTTGTAATGTGTATGCTATATTAAAATGTTTGACACATAACATGTATTGATTAAAATTGTTTGTATGTTTTGAGTATCCTATCTTACTATAAGTTTTGATACTCGAATCTAATTTTGGATACCAGGCTTTACCTTTTGTGTATACTATTTGTGTGTCTTTGGGCAGTCCTGTGTGGTATAAAACCTAAGTAAGTATATATTTTCTGATCAAAAAGTTCAACGGCGTTGCCTAGAACTGATGTTTGGTTCAGGTAACTTAAATGGCCAACCAAAGGTATTTTATCAATTAACGCGAGCCTTTAAATATTCATACAAAGAAGATGGTGATTGTAGAGGAGGTGAGTGATAGTGTCATGTATATCATTATATGTTTCTTTAAAGTGGGAATCTTAACTTACAACATCTAACTAACTGATTGGATTTTTTTTCAGGGTGACGTAATTGATGTCAAGCTTTGTTCATATAAAATTTGGATACTCAAAGAAGATGAATTGGTATTGCATTACTTGGCAGGTCAAAACGAGAGCTGGTAAGGATGCTATATAAATGTCATTTATGATCCCCCATTTCTTCTGCCTGCTTAACAGATGAATGAATGTTGACTGTGTTTTTTCTTCTTTTCTGGTACACCCTTTTGTTTTCTCTATTGTTTTATTTGGTTTTTATCTCTAACGGGTAAGTGTTGTGGCATAATCGCGATAAGATGGTAAGGAGTGTGAATGCTTGAACTAATAAATCCTCCAAGGTTCAAGATTGTTACTGGTTGAGATGGCAAAATGGACAGGGCGAGCGCGTTTAGGTTGGGTAACAGGTCGGAACATGTAACTTTAAATTCAAAGATCTAGATTAATATTTTGAATAATATAACTTTTGTAATCATATTTAAAAACTAATTATCTGTAGGAACATAAAGAATCTCACATTAGAGTTCCAAAGAAAGTGTCTCGGGTCAGGCCAGACCTGGCAGCCAAACCCAACCCGTTCAGACCCAAACCACAAAATTACCTGTTTCAACCCAATACTTAACCCACCAATTTGTCATCTCTAGAAGTGATTTTAAAAACAAATCATGTTTTTTGGTCTCTTAAAATATTAAGCAGCACGACATAAGAGTGGACAAGATGCAAAAAAGAAGTGCAATGATCAGTTATGCAATGCAGTTAATGTATGTTGATTCTAACGTCATGTATGTACTTGGAACCCTTTATTGTGTGCGTAGGCTACCATCAAACAAATGAACATTTGAAATTGTACCTTCTGGAGAGGGACAACAGAAAGGATCCAACGAAGCTAACAACAAAAAGAAATCCAATCATCTATGGAACAGAAGGGTTCGTCGTTATCTGTGTTGAGTTTGATTCATGTGATTGATTGGCAATAACTTGACTCATGCCGAAGAGGTAATCACCGAGCCCTCCTATTAAAGTTGAATAATCAGTCTATATATTTTGCAGTCATTCATTACAATGATACGCCTGCTGAATCAGACATTCTGCAACTTTAAGTAGATTACTTAAGAACCTGATTAAAAAAAGCTAGAGTCACAAAAATACACGAGACAACTACAAATCAGCCCCCCGCCGAAACTGGATTACTTTGTAAATGGTTGCAGGAATTAGTGAAGGCGGTAGTGGCGTATCAAAAGAAGCTCGGTAGCACAACAAAGGTGCCACAATCGTTAAAGCTTGAGAAAAAAGAAATGCTATTGTTCCTAGCTTCTCTCTTGCAAGAAACTTATACGAGGGGGGAGACAACGATTCCAGGTTAGTTACTTTCTGCTATTTAGTCACTAGGTTCAAAAAAACATTGTCAAGAGCACTTGCACTATGAGGAGGCATATTGATTTTGTGAGAACTAGCACTGAGAGCAAATATAGCAGCTTGCACACACAAGAACATCACGCGACTGCAAATAACGCATTAGTGGTTGACCTTTCGTTTTAAACAAGTAAACAATTATTGCATTTTGAAGTTGCCAATAATCAGTTTCTGTGTTTGGATATAGTGAAACTATTGATTCTGATTATATAAAAGTTTTATACCGCTGCAAATAATGATTGTATTATCATATTATGTTAAGGGGCAGATAACAAAGCATGTATATCCTGAAATAATCCGAATTGGCCAAACATTTAAACGAACAACTTTCTGATTATTGAAAGAAAACACATCCAAATTCTATCACCCTGCCCCTTCTCGCCATAGCTGAGTATTCCATATCACAATGTCAAACACGCCCTCATTTCTCGACATAATCAAGAATAAATTAACGCTTCAAGTAATCAAAAGCTTCTACAAGGTGTTAAATTCGTGTTTACTTCTGCACCACATTTTGCATTCACGTAGCTTTAAGATAACTTATAAAAGCACAAATTACACTAACCTAGAGCCAAGAGAGGCAGAATCACAAGCTCTAATTTACTAGACCGTCTATTGAAATATTGATGAAGTTCATAAGACGATAAATATATTAAGAGAAAGCAATTGACTTGAGATAAAAAAAAGAACCTTATTACATTTCAAAAACATATATATTTATACTTCAACGGTTGACGCTGAACATTACGTAAGGAAAAATTTTATACAACCTGTATAATCCAATCCACTCTCAATGAAATCAAAAGTTAAATCTCTTATCGAAAAACAAAGCCGGTGCATCGCACGGGTCTGAATGCCTCGTTATATTATATGATTCAGTTTGTGGATTTAATGTACAGTATTAAAGATGGTCCCAATTCAATACATATAAAGATTAGTATTTAATAGCAGAAGTTATGATTCAATTCCATTAATGCCCATAAACACTCGGTGGCTTTCTATTTGCCCGCAACCATCTTGTAGCCTCTTATTAACAGGATTTTCTACCAGCACGTTTCTGGATACCAAATCAAAAAAAAAAAAAAAACCCATCATCCAAGCTTATAGTGGAGTATTCAATTAATCATACACCCGAAGAGTTTCCTGGAGTTCAGTACACTTTATAGTTTGTTTCTTAAACACAATCCCTCAATATTGTAGTATCCTATATTTGGTAATCTGTTTTCAACTAGAATAAGAATACCACTTTTGCTTTTTTTTTCCATCTCATTGATCTTCGTCGTCTCACAGTAATTTGGAAAGTTATAATTTCATATTGCTTTGATTTTGATAACAGTGTTGTTTATTCTCTTTCAGATCGGTGATAAACAGTGATGATTCTTCTCTGTCCAGTTCCAGCTTAAGGTATTTTTGTTTATCAAATCAAATATTATACTCTTTTGTTGGTTTTTGTTTTTTCGTGAAATTTAGGCAATAAATCAGTTCTTTAATATTAGTTTTTAAACGGTAAAGGCCAACACACTTTGCAAATAAACCTTAGAAAGTCAAAATAACAAGAGTGTTATGATGCCATTAGTATGCTAAAACATAGCATTGATTATAAAGTGGGATTCCTAAAACGGAAAGGGTGGTTTCATCTTGGGATATCAACTGAAAGTGGTTACCTAGATATAAATGATATAAGCAGATAAAAAAGACAATGGAGAAAGTCGATTTCACATTATTTAATACGAAGTCGGTTATTGGATGTTAGATATGACAGTATGAAAAGTAAAAAAGTGCAGTTTCAATAGCTTTTATGTCATTTGGTTGTCCTATTTTAAAAAACGTTTAGATCTAGGAAAAGTTAGCTTATTCTTATTTATATATTTTGTCTCATTTTCGTAGTCTTTTACAGGCTTACAGCATAGGCAAAAACTCAAACGCTATTTCCTTATGTTCGCGCATTTGATTATAGAAGGTGATAGAACTTTTGGAGTATTTGGTATAGCTTAACTTCATAGGCTTATAATCTTATTTTGGACATGTTTGAGTAAATTAGCTACATTTGCAGGTTACCAAACCCTCTTAAAATTTTGTTGCAGATCAGCATGCTGCACAGCTCAATAATCTTACATTCGGAGCACATAATATAAGACCAGACGGGAGGGTGCAGCGCTTATTGTGGTCTCAATTAACAGACTATACTAACCACAGCCAGTAGATTAAACCTTCATGTTTCTGTTTACCCTCACATTTTCTAAATAGAATTTTTAAATTACTTTGTTTCTATCTATGCTTATAAATTAACCAAATATTTAGGCACCTCATCAGTTGTGAAAGACTTGAAAGAGTGGTTGCTTACAAATAATCAAGACACAAGACTCAGTTCGAATTTTAGAAATACATATCAAAAAGAGACAACAAGCATGTGATTTGTTCAATAACATGCACATTATTTGTGGGGTGAGTGATAAAAATTATGCTTTAAAATGATGAAAGTTGAGTTGCCATATACGTAAAGGTTGGTAACTATTTTTTTACTTCTTCCGGTTTTCCCCATCCCATATTATCACCTTTGAAAAAGTAAATTGGTGCCCTTCTTTGTTTACGATTCCGCTTATATTACCTCCACTCCCTTATTTTTCATTTTGCCACCTAATTTGGTTTAGCCCTTCTTAGTTCAAAAACTAACCATGCTGCACCAAGTTTAACTTTTGTTAGAGCTGGAATGTGCTGCTATTTTATAGAAAGAGGTACTATAAACGAAAAAAGTGTTGGTTCAGTTCAAACCAAATGTTCCTTCTAATTAATTTTGGTTTATCAGGAAACCATGGAATGGTATATACAATATGACTTTATTTGATTATTTCAGGCAACTAACAGCACTATCTAAGACTCAGCATATCAATGAGGACTATTCTAACAGCAACATGACTTGGTATAACAATTGTTCATCTAACTACATTTTCCAAATTTACTGTTAGGCAAACTAACGAGCACATCTAAGAGAAATTTTTATGTATTGGGTATAAAAGTGGGTATTTGTTGAAGCGTAGAAAAGTTTTGGTGGTTCCGGGAGTGCCTAAACGCAATTTATCGCGAAACGTAATCAATTTACGTAACCCATAAAAATAAAATAAACAAAGTTAATAATTATACTCAAAATAATTACTTAACACTTGCTTGATGTAAACATTTATTTGTTTGGTCTCCGTTTACGCTAAACGATAATTTTTAACTTACGCGATTTAACTTAACTATTAAAAATAAAAGTAAACGCGTACGAGAAAGAAAAATAAATAATTAGTAAAATAGATGACGTCGTAAAAGACCTAAAAATACGGAATGTTACACGTGAGCCAGGTTTGGTTGTCCAAACTATCAGTGAGGTTGACATAATAGATGATGGATACTTTTGCGTATAGACAAAAAGTTATGCGATACAACCAAAATAATCTCAGGTATATTCTTTCATTTCTTTGTATCTTGACCTCTCGAAATAAGATTTAAACATGTTTGGGTAGCTATCATTCAACCTATAGAGGACTTAAATTTACAGGAGTTACTACAAGTGCACAAGGGTTGACACTCTAGTAAGGAAGCACATAGACAATGAAGCTCATTAGTAATGTGGATTTTTAAAGGGTTGAAATCTTATGCCATGTATGATTTCTCATTGTAAAATTGATGAATTTGTAGGTGTACACCATGCATGTCAGGAAAGATGTAACAAAAGAGTAGCAAGAAAATATCACCCCATCTGAAGTTTCAGTGGAGTTTTAGTTGACTCATCTAAACCATATAAGTTTTTTGTTCAAATTTTATGTATAAGGAACATTAAAAAAAGAAGATTATTGCAATAAGAATCTAAATAGTTGTGGGCGTGTTTATGGAACATTAGTATTTATGTTGCTTTTTCATGTCAGGTAATCAGGTAAG
Organism: Tanacetum coccineum; assembly: GCA_026074375.1. Lineage (NCBI taxonomy): Eukaryota > Viridiplantae > Streptophyta > Magnoliopsida > Asterales > Asteraceae > Tanacetum > Tanacetum coccineum. The sequence goes on from BQNB010126078.1 coordinate 6,855, forward strand.
GGATCTTGAAGACGATGTTCAGGAGCTTTGGAGGATAGAGACAAACCCGACTTTAATAATTAGGTTCAGGGTTGCTGCTGGATTGCCCATTCAAGGCGAAATATTTAATACTTCACCTTATTCTGATAGTGAGGATGACGGGCCTCCATTGAAGAAAGAGTATGGCCATTCGTTAAGTTTTCTCTCAAAGGAATAGTTGATCAATCTCCCAAAAAGAATAAGGATCACAAAGAAATCCTCAAACAATATGTATGGAAAGGAAAAGGGATTTCTTGCACCTGGATTTAGTAGAATTGAATACAGTGATGCACAATCTATTGGATCCCTCACGGGTGATAATAAAGATGAAGACGTGCTCCTGTAGAAATGGAGAACCTGAAACTGCAAGGTTGATTGACGAGGTGTGGCCAGTTGATCAAACAGAGGCTGTAAAAACAAAGCCTGTTGATGTGGTTCCAATGGAAACACACAGCAGAGTCTTGAGGGACAAACAAAGAAATCACAAGCCACATCAACTGGACGCTGTGGATGTTACCGGAAAAGACACTGTCAAATCCAATAACATTCCTCGAGCAGTTGGAAATGGAACTTCAGGGAACCCATGTGTGGGAGGGAATCCATCTGGAAGGCCTAACCCACACATGGTAATACTTCCTAACTGATAATTCTAATAATGATGCTAAGTATGTTTTAGGCAACTATTCCCTATTATGTAAACATTGTTTCTTTTAATTTTAGTTCTTCATGTTGGTCTGATATATTTTTGCGGATTAAATTTATGTTCATTTGATTGTACCTTAGCTTTTACAATATGCACAGTTACATAGGATTTTATAGTAAAAATTATGCTGAAGGATATTCTATAAGAATGCATTATCTTCTTCAATTGCTTAATCATATGGGCTGTAATTTTAAGTTAGATATGTTTAAAGTATTTATAAATACAAAACTCACTTCACATTAATATATCTTATTAAACTGATTAACAATCAGATTTTTCCAAAAGACCAAGCCCGGTGCAACGCACGGGTTCGGCACGCCTCGTATCTAAAATACTTCAGAAAATGTTCCATATTTTCGTTTCAAATATTAATTGACTTCTAAAGGACCATATTGGTTGTAAGCAATAAAAAAAGGTATAGTTACTGTTGCCACTAACATTTTGTGTGGTATTGAAAGCTAAGTCTTTAAATGTTTCCGCTAAAATAGACCTTCAAATGCAACATACCAACACCATAAATTACAAGACATGATTTAAAGTTAGATTCTTTGACGATGTTGATTTATGTACCTTTGTTCAGATTCTTTATCATTTCATTTTGCTTGCAAAGTCCAAAATTGTGGCATAAATTGTACTACTCCGTAGGATTGATGGTGATATATGTCTCCTCTCGTAGACATGAGTAGACAAGCCTTAAGTATGAGGTAAAATTCAAAATCCCCCCCACCGTCCCCCGCCCTCTTATGGTCCTAGTTTATCCGCCCAAGCCAACAAGCACCCCTAAAACCATGCTAGCATGTTCCCCTATGGTACAAAGATATTTTGTGCTTGCCTAGGATCCCATTTATGTTTGAATGCATATAGTGTCTAAGTTTCATCATTCCTACTCAATAACCTAAACAATTCTCTCACTAGAAAACACATACAACACAAGACATTTATCTCCTTCTCCTCTCTTGTAATCGGACGCAAGCAAGAAACCACCAAAAACATCCACTTTTCAGATCAAGTTCTTAGAAGATTAAGAGTATTTGGTTTGATTCTAGTAGTTAGTTTGGGTAAATAACAACATTTGGGTTGTTGGTTAGTCACTAATCCACTTCTAAACCACCTTCTTTGTAAGTTAATATTTTCTTAAATCTTCTTGTACTTTTGTTAATCTTATCATGTATAGATTATAGTTGTACACTTGTTTTTATAAAATCAAAGGTTAAAAGTTTACAAAACTCTAAAAAGGACTTTGTATATTTCTAATGGATAATAATAAGACATGGGAAAAGTATAGTTGTGTTGTTATGGTTGTATTGTTGTAAAGAAATAATTTAGCAAAAAGCTTATTTGCTTATTATTGATCCCTTTTGAACAGATCTTACTTAGCTTGTTAAAGCTTAGTTATGTTGGATAGATCCAAAGCAACTATAGTAGAAACTAAGATTGTAAATACTACAAACTATGTGGAATCTAGCTTGTAATACTAAAGAACAATAGAAACAGTAAAGACAAGATCTTCTACTAAACTTTCAAACTATTGAATACTATTTTTGAGTTACAAAAAAGCTGATGAATACTAACTATGATTGCTATGCAAACTATGAAAACTAATATGAAAACTTGATATCTAGATCTATGCCGTAGGGTTCCTTTTATACACTAAGGAAACCCTAATGGGCTTACAAAACGCATTACATGATCATGCATATCTATTCCTAATATATCTCATGCATATCACATAAGCAGTACTAACTATTATAACTAACAGTACTAATAAACTGAGAGTACTAACATTTTGTACTGGCAGTACTAACTATAACACTAGCAGTATTAACTTACAGGGGCAGAGCCAGGAATTCGTGTTAAGGAGGGCCGTAAAAAACAAAACCAAAGTGGTTCCTTTATGTAGTGGAGAAAAAAATAACGAACAAGGGGCCGGGTCGGGTCGCTTCAGTGATTCTGGTACGATTTAAATAAATATACGTAATTATAACGTTAACTTTATTATAACTTGTTTGAGCTTGTGTTATACTATTATATACCAAGTTACTAGTTTCATAGCCCGCCCAAATGGGCGGGCTAGCTTCATAAAGTTACATAATAATAATAATAATAATATTGATAATAAAGGAGTGGGGCCCAGATAGTATCTCGGCTCCCCTCTAATTTATTATAAATCTCTTGAGTTTCTTAATAAAGTGATTTAATAATAAATAAATAATAATAATAATAATAATAATAATAAATAATAATAATAATAAAAACCATTGTAAACAATCATAAAGACACCACCATATTGATGTACCAACCCACCCAAGCACAACCAAATGAACCCATCAACTGAGCCAACGCGGTATTAATTTCTTGTAAGGAATTGACTTTTTCGAGATTCAGGCTTGCATACCCTGTTTAGAAAGTAAACACTATTCACTCATCCAAATGTCATTTATATATAACACATGAACTGGGGTAACAAAAGAAAAAAAGTATAGTTACTTAAGTGCATATATGGATTGTATGTGGAAACATTTGCTGTAAAAGCAGAATGTGATCTATTACAACCTGTTTAGAAAACAAACTGGTTTGTGTTCCTTATATGGAGATCCTACATCAAGAGTATAATTTGTGATCACGTTGGCTTCTTGACCTTTGATTGCAGCAGCCTGAATAACAATAAAACACATCGCTTTCTCCCGTTGATAACTCTGCTAACATATCTGCAAAACAAAATGTAGAAATTATGTTACACAAAACTTTATACATCTTCCTTTTTCACTCTCATAGTGAGATGTTATTTCACATAAATATGATATAAACGTAGATCAACTCTGTACCTTCGGAGATTAAAATGCTGCACACCTAGATCTTCATTCCAAAAGAATACATAAAAATAGAAGCTGGATGCATAAACCTTTTGCAAACCACCTGAAACATGGTTACATGTTACAACCGCTTACAACGTTCATAATTTATGTGCGGTTGCATAAACCTTAGCACTTTGTTTGGTTATTGGCTATAATATGTACAACCTTCTTACTCCACTTGAGATCCCACCATCCATCCATTTTCCCATCATAATGGAATAAAATAACAATGAAGTTTTGTTGGAGAAACTGAAACACCAACGTTGATTAAATATTGTTCATGTATATATACAGAGGTGTAGATATGATATTACAATCAAGCGCATACCTTCTACACAATGGTATCAACGTTAAGCTTCTGTTTCAAACCTACCGGCATTGCCAGCAAGTTATGATGGCCGGAAACATTAGCTTGATATGCATAACAATTGTAGATTAGAGAAAAGTAATAATAACTGTACAATTATGCTATGCAGAGCAACGATCTATGAGGCTGCATATAAGTATTTTTAAGTTGGTGATCGAGCTTGAGTGAGTCACATTTTTAGAGTTTCAATACAAATGACATTTCATCAACGATTATGTAATTTGCATGTGTATTATATTCCTACTAATTAGATGTTGAATCTATAGAGTTTTATTCTATATGTAATTTGCATATGAAGGTTCAACAAATGACTTCACTGTATAATCGTAAGTGAAGTCAAGAGAGGTTTATGAATGAAGGTTCAACAAATGACTTTTCATCAACCATTTGTGCTAAAAATTTGACTCTGCATATTTGTAAAGATATGTGATTTTGCAATTAAGTTATTGGACTACAATAACATCTACAGCCTGTAAACCTCTATTGACTTCACGTATTGATACTTCACTGTATAAACCTATAAACCTCTATTGACTTCGGTCTAAACCTTCATTTATAAACCTCTATTGACTTCGCTGTATAAACGTAAGTGAGTCACGAATCTATAGAGGTTTATTGTATATGTAATTTGCATGTGTACTATATTCTTACTAATATATGGTTTCATTATTATTTAGTAAACACATGACCAATCTAGGAATATTCAAAGAAGTGAATTCAGAAATTACCACTTCGTGGGGATGTAGAGATCCATGTTATGTCCTTCACTCCTACGTTCTCTATCTCGATATTTTCTTTAAATAGCAAGTAATCTACAAATAAGAATAGCACAAAAAATTAAACATAATGCGTAAAACTAAATATGTTAAACAACTTATTTTGTGTTAAACTGCTTCTGCTTATCTCTTAATTCAAGCCAAATAGCACATCTTGAAAGTGATAAAAACAAAATTTGTGTAAGTAATGCATATACCTAAATCATCTGTGTCACAAACACAAACGCATGGTGCAAGTAATAGCTACATTAATGACATGTCTAGGTTGTTTCTATTAAAAAAGTTAGATTAATTACTTTAGTAAAATAGCTTTGTAGACCCATCTAATACATTGATTATTGTAAAATTAAAAGGAGATGCGGAATTTAGGATGACCAACCCAGCTTACACTTTCTGATGTGTACTTAAAAATGACCATTTATGAATCGTATTAGATTTTCTAGCCAGCTGGTTAGTTTTGCATTCTCTAAATAATACTACGTACTATTTAAGAGATTGGTCATGAGCGGCAACTTACGACCTACATTCCATTGCAAATTTTCAACAACCAATTCAACGGTTGTATGGTTGAACCGATTTGACACTGTTAATAATAATAATACTACGATTATATCCCATTTTGACTTATAAGTCGCTGCAACTTTTGTATCTCGTAAATTTATTGTAGTTGCATCAACCAACTCATTATATAGAGCATGTACTATCTTTTTCGTAGTTCATGTAACTTTTATGTCATAGTTGCTAGAGGTGGCAATTGGGTCAGGTTGGGTTGGATTGGATCATGGGCCAAACAGGTCATAGCTAAAATGGGTCGTGGGTCAAACGGGGTGCATATAAAATTGGGTCAAAAGGGTCATAGACTCAGAGGTCAAATGGGTTGGTCCGGGTTGACCGATTATTTTGATACTTTATGTCACTTCATATTTTTTTTCTTTTACTAAAAATACATGATCATTTACATCATTCAAAATTTATGAACGCTCAAATAAGTTTAACAAATTAATCCTTTTTCTTATAGTTAACGATTATACGGAATACCGCAAATAAGTGCTGTTAATGGCACTCACACACATACACTAAACTTTCTGATGTTTGTGGTGTAAATGGAAAAAAACTATTTAGTGTTTGTGGTGTGAATGGAAAAAAAACTATTTTAGTACTTAAGCTGTTTTACATTTAGTAATAAGCATTCCCAAACACCGTCTTAATGTTACAGCCTTTTTCAAGTGAATACGCATGCAGCAACAGCAACAGTCTTATCTAGTGGCAACTAAATAATCAAACGATCCCTACATAAATGCATACCTGAAACATACTTGTTTAAGATCTCTGGTGCCCCTGGTAAGGATGTGAGTGTAATATAGACGCCAAGCTCGTCTTGCTTACCCATTTAACATCACCCTGGGAATCACCATCTTTACTTTTGTTGCTATTTCTTATAACGTCATAACAGTTCCCCCTATGTTTTCTCTTTTATCGAGTGTAGGAGCATGACGCTGTATCACTTGTAGTGGGGGAAGAAAAACACACAAACGCATATATATGAAAAGTATTAGCACAAGTACATCACATTCGAATAACAAGAAAAGCTTAGATAAAAAACACTATAGCAACAACATTCTATCTCGATCTCAAAACTAATACTTGGTGCAAAACATACGATTGCGACCAATTCAAAGCATATGAAAACCATTCCAACAACAAAGCTAATGAATGTACCACTCTATGAGATGCAAAACGCCATTCGCAGTCGTAAAGGAGCCGATGTCAACATATATCTCCCAAGTAACATGAAAACATATCAGATGGGTGAAATAAAAAATTTGCAACAGGTCAAATGAATCTATAGTTAGCCGAAGTGTATCTAAAAGGCATATATCACTTGCGAGTAACAGAATTAGCTAGGCCTCAATGCTTTTCAGTTTTTCCTACAACAAATATATATGTTCCATCTTCCACTACTGTACTTGCAAAATTCAAATAACACTTAATGCAGACTCGTTCACTATTCTAACTGATATCTATATATAGCAACAAAAAACTTGTATCATGATAAGTGACATACCTGATATATCTAACTTACTTATTATATTATCATCCTAATTCCGCTTCTTCATCTTCAAATTGCGAAAGACGCCTGAAACAAAGTGAATTTAATTGAATATCGAATTTAAAATAATGATAGAAATCACATGTAAATAATAACTGTAATGATTTTGTTATAATTAAACAAACCTGAATCATTTGAAAATAAGGGTACCCATCGCCCATTATCTGCAAATATTAAATTACGGTTTTTGGACATGATAGTTGAATAACATATAACCCGTTCACTTTTTCTACTCTGTCACAGTCAAACAAAACCGCGTAAACTATAACAACATCTTTATAGAAGCAATATAATACACAACAAATATATATAATGCACGAATTATTTATATAATACAGTTCATTCAATTACCTTTTTGTTATATATTTCTCAAACATATGATGTGATAAATTAATATAATAAAACACAAGAATTAAAACCATATCATAGGAACATCATTTACTTCAAAGTTTTGACAAAAATATCATATGGAACATAAACCGATTGGATGGGATGTATATTTTTATGGATTATTTGTTATTTGTTAAAATATTTTTATGCCTGAATTTATGTTGATTTTATATATAATTAATGTATGATCTGAAGCATTAATATATTATTTTTTTTATTAATTATAAATTCTGATTATATTTGTTATTGTAATCATGTATTATTTGGTAGAAACATAACCAACATCATTCATAGAAGCAATATAATACACACACATATATATAATACACACATTATATATAATACAGAATCATCAAATACCATCTTAGCTTCATAATCATTTCATCAAACATATGATGTGCATAAATTAATATAATAAACACAAGAATAAACCACAAGAATAAACCATACCATAGGAACATACATTTACCTTCAAAGTTTCTTGACAAAAATATCATACTGCAACATAACACCGATTGGATGACTGCTGCAAAATTAGCAGAACATTAGAAGAACCTAATTATCAACCAAAATTATCATCCAGGTCAAACTTATAAGTAGAAATTATCATCCAGGTCAAAATTGTTATGCTTGTCAAACAAACCCATCAATAGAAATCAAAACTTTATACTAATTATCACCTTAAATACTCACTTGACAATTCACCATAAACGTAGCCAAGAGCAACTCCGGTAGATATACACATGTAAAATATTCCCAACACGAGCCACGCTGATATGTATTATAACAAAATCGATAAAGGTAGATAAAAGGCCCAAAAAATCAATTAAGACACAAGTCGAACATAATCGATCAATTAATTTCTATAAGATCGCGAAATAACAAACCTGTATGGTGTAATTAGGGTTCGTCTATGATAAAAATGAAGATAATATTGTTGTTTCAAATCATCCGTAATTTCCTCAATGATTTGTTTGGAAAGGATTTTCAAAATTAAAAGAGATTGGCTGGGATTTGTAACTGTTGATTGAATAAGGGACGAAATTGTAGCAGTGTTTGAAGGAAAGAGCAAATGGACCATTATGCCCTTAATTTTACACTCAGTATTAATATGTCAAAATTTTGTTCCCATTATACCCTTTGAGTCATCATTTCCAGTCAGCATTAAGTTGCCATGTCACCATGTCTAGTCATCATGAAATATTTCATGCCTTGCCCCATATATAGGTAGAAACACCAATATTGTAAAGATATTTTGATTCATATGAGACTATAATAAATTAATTCATTTGTATCGAGCTATTACCTATTCGAATGTTCAAATTACAAGAATACAAGTACTACTAGAACTTTTTCTCATTTTGTTATAATATCACTTTTACTCTTAAAGAAAAGAAAGATAATCACATCACGTGGAAAGTACCAAAATACAAAAGCAAATGCAAAAAGCATCTTAGTCTTTCATCTATCCTCTTTCACTTCTTCTTCTCTCTCTTCTTTTTCAGTGTTTCTTTAACAATCGATATCCATAGTACATAACTTCTACTAAAAAAATCAATGACTTTAAAGCACAGTTATCATCAGACGGGCGTAATGACCGTGTTTGTCCCATTGGCAGGGGCCATAATGAAGAGTTTACAGAAACGTGGACCAGAAACCAAGCCATAAGTTAGGGTAG
>BQNB010126079.1:9196-19659 GCA_026074375.1 Tanacetum coccineum
TCATTCTCATAATCTGGCATCATCACCATCAAGTTTTTGGCGCCTCTGCCGGGGATTTGTTTGTGTTTTTATGTGTTTTGAATCTCTGTATTTCATTTTATATCATTTGTGCTTAATTTAGCTTGCGAAAAGTCACCCAAAATCCATCAAACGCACCTCAGCCCCCCGGCTTGGCACTCGTCGACCCACAATCCTCATCCAGCCGCCCAGCTGGATAGCCCAGCCGGCCGGCTTGATCTTTCTAATCAAAAATTCAAACTTTTTTCTTCGCGTTCTACCTTTAATCCTTTTCGTTTTAGCATTTCGTTTATATATATATTATTAATTGTTTCTCACTTTGTTTAAACTAGTTTTTATAAAATTGTCTTTAAAAAAATAGTCTTAAAAGTTAGTTAGTCGAGTTAAAAAAAAGTTTTTTTAGTTAAGTCATCTTTGTTTTATAATTTGTTTAAAACTATAAAAAGTCTATAAAAATGGTTTTCTTTATTAGTCTTTATCTAAATATTTTTGTTAAAAAAATATTTATACATATTATAATTGATATATTGTATCATTAAATCTAAATACATCGTTAGTCAATTGGTAAATCGGCTCACCCATAGTGAACAAACTATAAGAGAGGTATAAGGCGGGTCGTTTTGCTTCCCTAAAGAAGTCGGGTGTAACACCCCCAAAAATGTGTCGCAGTGAAAATATGTCCGGGAGCGTTACTTCATAATACAACAGCTCAAGATACAAGAGAACGACCTCTAAATGTGTCGTTTGAAAAGTAATCTCGTTGGTTTTCTTGAAATTGATATAACATTTGTCCCATAATTGCATCACAATGAAAAGCTTAAAAGTAATACAACGAGATTTGATCATATTTTATGTAAGAAAAAATCCCTGAATAAGTATAAGCAAATTTATTGACGCCCATAATGCACAGTTCAAGTAAAAAGCCAAGCAATCTAAATCTACCTGAAGAAAACATGCTTAAAAGGGTCAACCAAAAAATTGTTTAGTTTTCATAGAGTTTTGTAAAGTAAAAAATTATAAATGTTGAAATCCAAATATTTATAGAGGTATGTATGACACAATTATATAAAATAAGTTTCGTATCCTTTAAAATATAATCGCTCAAAAATGGTAAGAGGTAATGAGGAACTGAAATAGTTTAAGTAGTTATTGCTTCACCCACAATTATAAATGAAACAGTTGTTTTCTCATCAGAAATTAGTAATGTACAATAAGTACGTGTATGGACAGTGTATAACTGATTGCTTATTTCCAAAATGTTATGGGTCCCCTAACTATAACAGATACCTACCACATAAAAAATATCTGATGTTGCGCTTAAGCTCATGACACTGAAAGCTCCGAACATCTATGTATGCAATTTAAATGCAAATAAAGCATGTGTGTAGATATTCATACCCAGTTAACAATTCGCATAATTGTTCGACATGAAATGCGAATTTCGTGTTTCAGTGATCACGGTCAAGGAAAACATAGTGAGAGATACCACTATCCGACACAGGATTGTCAATATTCCCACATATAAGATCAATATACTACACTCGCAAGCTATCACCTCTTGGTAAATCAACTCTAGTCCGTGCCGGTCAAAGAATTTTAACAGTTCATGATAAATGGGAATGGTAGGGTTTAGCTCTACTTATGACACATGATAAGCTGAGATGATAACCGAAAAACACATACTGTGTCTAATAAAATTTTAACTCATTGGTATCCGTAAAATAGCTATAGTACTATTAAATCCATTTAAGTAAGAAACAATGTAATATTATCAAGTAATGAGTTTTGGTTACATCGATATTAGTAAACAATTTTTTCCGAAACGTGTAGATCAAATGAGCTATGTTAGCAAAGTATGAACCCAGTTTTGTAATTTCAACCATGTAATGGTGTTTGTAATGAATTTGTGCAAAAATCAAGTAATGTTAACCAAGGTGTGTAATAATATTATTGTAAAATATATAGAAAAACGAAACACGTAAACAAGTTTTAACGAGCATGTTTAATTCACCCCCGAGATTGTAGAGTAAATGTTAAACATGTGATAAAGATGGAGCTATAAAAAACTCACATGATTTTGTCGAAACGAATTGGTAAATAATAATGCACACATTAAAGCACGACATACAAACGGAAACCGAACGCACTACAGTGAACAAAGAAAGTATGCAGTTAACTTAACTGCTAATCCCCCAACTAGCCTATGAAATGAATATTAGTCTCTCATATGGTAGTGATTACATCAACGAGCGACCCGTTTTATAAAAAGTATGTAGGTTCGAGTTGGCAGTTTGGTTTAGTTGGTTAACTAAAAGAGATCGAAAAGAAACACAATGTGTGTAATATTAAACCGTATACAATTACCTATGAAGCATAACAGTGGTATATTTAAATCAATATTTTAACTTATATAATCTAAAAGACAAACAAAGCTCCAAGAATAAATATACAAGTGTATATAATACCGGCGACATTGTATTTATTATAAGTAAATAAAATAAGAGCAGTATATAATACTCTGCAAGTATAAATATAAGAATCATGAGAAAAATAATTAAAAACAACCATAATATCTACAACGTTTACCTGTAAATCCACCTCAATTAAAAAGAAAACAAGAGTCATTTGTTATAAAATTAACCGCTAACGTGTTTTATAGATTGGATAATGTAAACGAATTTTTTTCAAAAAGCTTTTACAAAGTGTGTTTTATCTTCCTAATCGTAAATTATCAAATACCATTTTTATAATTTAAGTAATTTTCGATAAGTACGACTTTAACTAAACATTTCTGATTGTATGTAAAAGTTATAACATTTCGTTTATTTACCGTGTTTTATATCGATAATCATTATACTGAATAAAAAAATCTTTTAAAAACTACAAAACCTATCCTATTCAATCGGTTCTAAAAATTATAAACTGTTAATTTATAGCAAAATATGACTTTTTAAGTATGGAAATTATATAGATTTATGACATTGAACTGATATTTTGCGACATTTTATATGAACTTTCCATATTTTACCAAAATGTTTCTTTTCCCTGTAGGTCAATTACTTCATAATCTTCGCAAGAGTTTCAATTATATCAAACGAGCAAATTAACAATAATCCAATAAAACATAAAACCCGATACACAACCCAAAATTATTTTTAAAACCAACACACCCTTCTATGGTTTATTATTTAAACCAAAACCGCATGCTCTCCCGTGGGGCAGGAAAAAATCCTAAACGCAAAAAGTCGACCCCTTACTGATAGGGAACCAACCATTCAATCAAATGTTTTGGGTTCTTACTAGCTTAAAACCAAAACGCACCTATGTGGATGTCGAGACAAACCTAACGCTCCTTTAGGCTTGTTAAGACAGCCAAACCCACCCTTATCTCGATGCAAAAAATAACCGGGAAAAAACACTATCGCAGCCCTACGTTCGTGCTTAACTGCGAACCCATACTGAGGCACCTGATTGGGTGGATTTTCTGCCTTAACGCAAAATCAGCCCAACTAATTGGGTGTTTTTAACGACAACCAAACACAGGAGGAACCCCTGTGGTGACTACAGAAACACGCTAAAACTAACACCCCTTGGTCTGCTATTAATCCAAAACCAGAATCTCTACCCTTTTTGTGTCATAACAAACCTAACCACACCCTTAGGTAGCTATTGAAAATCAAACACGACCCTTGTGCGAAACAAACAACCTAAATGCAACCTATTAGGTTCTGCTAAATAAAAAAAAGAATCGAACCAAGATAAAATAACCCTTTTAGGTGTTTAATAATAAAAATCCTCCACGGCAGGACCTCTTTCAGTTTTTTTTAAAAAAAATGAACAGATAGCGCACAAAAAATTGATATTGCGGCTGAGATGGAGATGAAACTTATGGTGATAGTATTTGTTGTCGTGGAAGTTGGCGCGAAAAAGAGTGGCGCTGAGTGTAGGTAGGATGAAGTGGCGTCGCTACTAGTGTCTGCCGGGATGTGGGGTGAGTGGGGGGGTAAAGACTGCGCCGTGGCATGCGAGTTGTGGGTGTTAGACTGGTAGATCCCGATGAATGATAGAAAGTGTTTTTTTGGTCTCGTCCGGAAAGCTCGCTCTGTGGATAAAACTTTTTTCTGGGCTGGGCGGTTTGGCTCAAGAAAAAGTATGGTGCTTGGGGCGGTGTCCGAAATATTGGAGTTAGGAGAGAGCGTAGTGAAGTGTGTGTGTATATTGATATTAATAAAACATGGAATAAAAAATAATGGTAATAGAACTTTTTAATAATATTATAAATAAAGTTATAAAAAAAATTGATAAAGTGTGTTAATAGTAAATAGGGTTTTATTGTGCTAAATAATAAAATTGTAAGTTTATCTAACTATTTCGGTTTCAGTACCCGTTTTGAAACTAGTTAAACGGTCGATTCAATACAAACTGTCGAAAACTTTCAGCCATTGTTTATTTCAAATCAATTTTTTTCCCAAAAATAAAAAACTAGTATTACTCAATTGATAGTTAATTCATAAATATTGTTTATAAACGTTATAAAAGAAATAATTGTTAATCATTGTTGAAACCATGCCCTCTTGTATAAGACTTTGTCCGAAAGTAAAAATAAAAATAAATTTCAACTCTGTATATTTCGACGTTTTAATACAGACAAATGTTTTCACATAAAATGATGACTAAATTTTAATTAACTATTTTTTATTCTAAAAAAAAAAGTTGGTTAAAATAAAATAAAATTTAGCAATTATTTTCTCTTTATCTAATCTTAGCGTAGGGCATATCTAATCATTCACTTTCAGACGTTTTCTGTCTCGGTCAGAAAAACCACCCCCCCCCCCCTAAAAGTTGTCTCTTGATAATCCCACGTTATAATCATCTAATTGCTTTATAGTCCGAATAATGTAGAAAAACGTAGTTTAAGCGTCGCTTTGATAAATCAACTAAGGAACTAACATGAGTATCCTCGCTTATAAATACGGTTCTCCCTGATAAATTACCCGATTACGCAGTAATCCGCTTTTATAGTTACCAATAAAATAACATTAAAGTCAAAAAAGTACCAATCGGTACCTGCAAAAGTCCAAGGTAGTAAAATAGTCCTTGAAAAATTTATTCGAAAAATTTCTATTTAACAAATTTACACTAACCCCGTAAGTAAGAAATCTCGTCCAGAGGATTAAATTAGTGTTGAACACTGTAATTTGTGACCTAAGAAAAGAGATTTATTATTTAATTATTACCCGTATTTACTAGGACCAAAGGACGCTGATAACTTTAAACAGCACAATTTACGTGGTTCCGTACATCATCTCCGTATAAAAAAAAATTTCCGTTAAGTTGTTGACCAGTATTTTATAATACCGTACCCTTTAAAATAGTAATTCATCGGAAAGTTATCATTAGAGATCACATACGACACGATATAAATCGCTGCAATGAAAGGAAGTCACGTATCTTGATAGTTGGAATAACATCGAAGGAGGAAAGTGATAGTCGCGTGGGTATTGTCTATATTAAGTTTAAATGTTAACAAAAAGTCAAAATTCTATTTTAATTGCTATCTGAAATTGTTTGATGATAACTAGATAACGGGACGAGGCAAATTAAGTAAAATATTCAAGAGCTTATCCTGTCGAGAGCAAGAAATTAACGCGATCTGAAGTACTAACTCTCACACACAACAACGAAACCGTAGGATGATTTAAAAGAGAGATAACAGCACTTAGATCGCGATACATCCTAGACAAACTGCCAGAAAATAAGTGGAATACATACATGATACATCCAAGTTGGGTACTTACATCCATAAGCCTAGTCTGATATTAATCATCAAACATTACAGATATCAAAAACGAGACTCCGTCCCTGAACATTTAAAACTTTATACAATCATACTCACACGACTACACCTTGTTCTTGATGTTTCACTATTAAGAGACTTTCTTTATAACGCGTTTATACCAGTCATAAGATCTATAATGATACTTTCGAGATACCTATTTTAAAGGGTTAAATATTCTGGTCAAACTTAACCAAATTTTTTTTGTATACGGAGAAGTGTCGAACCACCAAATTTTGCTGAATAAAGTTATCAGCGTCTTGTTTAGAACGGGTTTATTAAATCTTAAATCTTTTCTTGATCACACAATCGGTTAACACAAATTTAATCTCGGGACGAGATTTCTTTAAGGGGTAGGTACTGTAACATCCGAAAATTTTCGAAATTTTAAAGGACTATTTTAACCTTTGACTTTTCAGGTCTGATTTGACTTTTTGACTTTTGGTCTTTATTGTCATATAAAAGCGATTACCGCGTAACCGGTAATTTTTCGGAACGTATTTAAAGGAGATATATGTTATTCCTAAGTAGATTTATCAAAAGCGAGCAGCTAAATTACGTTTTCATTATTCGGACTCTAAAGCAATTTGATGTAAAACGATATTTCAGACAACTTTTTAGTTTCACCCGAGACTTGAAAACCAACAGAAGAGGGCTAAAACAGCCTCGCTAAATTTTGAAAACCGCGTACAACGCGTACCGACACAAAAATTATTTAATTATATTAAATATTCACTTCTTATTAAATAAAAGTATTTAATAAATTATTTATCATGTTACTCAAAAACGTTTATTTAAAAACGCAATTTTTTTTAGTTCATTTTACGGACAAAGATTGTCAGAGACACACAAATAAATAATGAACCTTTTATTTAAATTTTATAAAAGATTTATAAAATTATAGTCATATATATACTCATTTTGTTAGAAAAATTATTTAGAAAACAATGACGCAAGTTTCGTATTTTAATTCATCAGTTAACTAGCCTAAACGAGTCTCGAAATTTTACAAAAAATTCCCAAAATTTCAACTTCAGTCCCTAGAGAGTTATTTATAAAACCTACCTTTACTATATTAAACTTGTCATTTTCTTTAAAGAACTTTCTAATATATATGTGTATACATAATTAGGGATAGGTCATTTTTTTATTTCATAACCCTAAATATTCACATACTCCTCTCTCAATAATCCGGCGCCCCCATTCATGTCCGGCGAGAAATCCGGCCAACCTTGGGCCACCACTCCAGCCGCCGGCATCACCATCCCACACCACTCCGATCCAACCGATCTACACCACCCTCTCATCGATACCATCTCCAGTCGCCGGCCATTTTCCAGCCACCATCACCACCACCATTTGCACACCACCCTCATCACAATCTCACCATGACCACGCCACCGCTTTCCCAACAGCAAGGGTGCGTTTGGTCGTTATTGTCACCCAAGGCGCGTATGGTCTTTATAAAAATCAGTTAGGGTGCGTTGGGTTCCAGGGTTCGCACCACTAGGGTGCGTGGGTTTGTGGTCCGCAACTACGCATAGGTTAGCGTTCGGTTGAATAATAGCGCCAGGGGTGTTCTTTGTTTTTCTGAGATCACCCACCAGGGTGCGTTTGCTTGTTCGTACCACCCAAAAGGGTGCGTTGGTTTGGCAGTCCACCCAGAGGGTGCGTCGATTTGGGTATTTGTACCAATAAGGGTGCGTTTGGCTGTATAAAACAGTCACAAGGCTGCGTTTGGTTTTCGTTGTGGCACCAAGGGGTTCGGTTGGTTAACAAAACACCACAAGGGTGTTTGTTTCGCTGGTCAACCACCACAAAGGGCGCGTTTGGGTCCTGGTCAGCAGCTAGGCTGCGTTTGGCTGTCTTAACAGCCTAGGGTGCGTTGGGTTTGTCTCGACACCACATAGGTGCATTTAGCTTTTAGCAGAAGCACCAACATGGTGTTGTTGGTTTCTTATCAGGAGGGTGCGGTTTGGTTTTAAAATAACACCATAGAAGGGTGTGTTGGTTTTAACAACTTTCGGGTGTGTTTGGTTTTATTTATATTGTTAATTGTTAATTTCGTTTAGATATAAATTAAAACACGCGGAGATTTAAAAGTATTGATTAAGGGAAAACATTTGGTAAAAATGGAAACATCATATAAATGAAAACATCATGTCAAAATCTATATAAATTTCCATACTTAGTATATTTGGCTAAAACTTTTATTAATTTAGAACCCGATAAAAAGGACAAGGTTTTGTAGTTTTAAAGATTTTTATTCGTAATGATACGATAAACAATACTTGCAAGGTATTATATACTTTATTTTATTTTCATATATAATACATGTCGCGTATTATATACACCTTGTATTATTCTTTTGGTTGTTTGTCTTTGTTATATAATTCACCATATGAATTATATACATGTTCATTCTTCATATGTAATGTATACGGATTATATTACACACTTTGCGTTTCTTTTTATTATTTTAGTTAACCAACCAAACCAAACTGCCACTCGAAACCTAAATCTTTTATCAACGGGTCGCGTTGATGTAATTATCCATCAGGAAACTAAATTCATTATCCTAGGCTAGTGGGACTTAGCAGTTAAGTTAATCTACAACTTCTTGATCGAGCCGTTTCGGTTTCCGTTATGCTGTGCTTAATATGTGCATTTTCTGCCAATCGTTCTACAACATCAATGTGAGTTTATAGCCTCTCTTTCACTTGTTTTACATTTACTCTACAAATCTCGGGGGAGATTACATGCTCGATACAACTTGTTTACGTGTTCATTTACAATATCTTTTACATACTATTCTACACACTTGGTTTACATACTTGATTTTGCAATTCATTACAAACCCAATTACATGGTTGATTACAAACTTGGTTTCATACTTTGCCACATACTCATTTGCATACACGTACTCATTTTGCATACACTTTTACTAGAAATTGTTTACATACTCATTACAAACTCAATTACTTGATTAATTTCACAATCGTTTCTACTTATGTATTTAAGTACTCAAAGCTATTAACGCAAATACAATGGTTAAAAATTTAATAGACACAAGTGTTATTCGTATCATCTCCTGTTCTACATGTGCCTAAGTAACTAAACCCACCATTTCCATTATCATGAACGTGTTAAGATTCTTAGACCGAGACCGTTGAGGAGCGCGAGTCTGTATAAATATATCTATTTGAGCGGATGACGATCCATGTTCGTGTGAGTAGCTCTCGCTAGTTTCGACCTGTACTGAAACACAGAACATACATGTCAGAACAATTTGGATGTACGGGTAGAATATCTACACATGCCTTTATTTGCATTAAATTGCAATACTTAGATGTCAGCTTCAGTGTCATGAGCTTATCGCAGACATTAAGTATTTATTTATGTGGTAACTAGTATCTGTTATAGTATTACCCATAACAATTTTGGAAAATCAACGATATCTATACAGTTTTAGTTAGAATATACCTTAATTAATTACCCAATTTTAAATTAAGGCTAGGATCCATATTTTAGATTCGTTTATGAAGAGGGTTGCCGTAATCACATCACGAATTTATTTTAGGTAGACAATGTCTTTGTCAATTTCATTCTCTATGAAATTCCTAGTTCTTTTGAGATTCATTGATTTTGATCAATGGCATGTTAATCTCGGATATGCTCATCTACTATTCATGACTGGGATGCCGAGGATCATGAATAAGATGGTGAATTTAACCATGCAAAAACCCGCGTGGTTCCCGGCTCGAGTCTGCTCGAGAATCGCGAGTCCCACATCACCTCTCACTTATGTTCTCTTATTAATGTGTCGGTAAACCACACGCGCTCCATTAACAGCCCATATGAGAGATGTGCGGTTTTCATGGGTTAGCATACTATTCACATTTGCTATATCTAAAACGAGAATTTTGTTTTAGTACTTTTAAATTAATACTTTTAATCTTGACATCATCCTATCAAAAGTTCTCGGTAGCTCCATTGAACGCACAAAGAAGCGGAGAAGCGGGTCAGCGCGAAGCATATTAAAAACCCGACTTCTTTAGGGAAGCAAAACGACCCGCCTTATACCTCTCTTATAGTTTGTTCACTATGGGTGAGCCGATTTACCAATTGACTAACGATGTATTTAGATTTAATGATACAATATATCAATTATAATATGTATAAATATTTTTTTAACAAAAATATTTAGATAAAGACTAATAAAGAAAACCATTTTTATAGACTTTTTATAGTTTTAAACAAATTATAAAACAAAGATGACTTAACTAAAAAAACTTTTTTTTAACTCGACTAACTAACTTTTAAGACTATTTTTTTAAAGACAATTTTATAAAAACTAGTTTAAACAAAGTGAGAAACAATTAATAATATATATATAAACGAAATGCTAAAACGAAAAGGATTAAAGGTAGAACGCGAAGAAAAAAGTTTGAATTTTTGATTAGAAAGATCAAGCCGGCCGGCTGGGCTATCCAGCTGGGCGGCTGGATGAGGATTGTGGGTCGACGGGTGCCAAGCCGGGGGGCTGAGGTGCGTTTGATGGATTTTGGGTGACTTTTCGCAAGCTAAATTAAGCACAAATGATATAAAA
>BQNB010126080.1:2312-19659 GCA_026074375.1 Tanacetum coccineum
ATCGATTAAGTCTCGTTTTCGATTTGCTAGAAACTCATGCTTTTAGATTGATTCGTTTAAATGATTTCGTGGCTTACTTTTGTATGTTAGCTTATTCGTGTGAGCTAATTTTCTCCATAGTTTATTAAGTATTGTAGTTTAAATTAGCTTGTCATTAGGAAAAAGCTTATTTCTTGTAAACATTTGTACTCGTTTTTTTTTACTTGCGTTTGTTTCGTAAAAAAAATTCATTTGGGTCTGTTTTGATAATTGGACCAAGTTACTAGTTTGGTATAATTGGGCTTTTGTTGGTTGGATTTGGATTTCGTATTCGATTGTTGTACAAAATTGCAAATTGCAAATGTCTTATTATTATAAATGTTAACAGTTAGTTTATTTTGACTTTTGGTACCGGTCTACTCATGAGGCGTGGAGCTTATGGGTTTAATAAACTAGATAGAATTTGATTATTTTCTTTAGCTTATTAAATCGGGTGGTATTCGTTTAATTGCGGGTCTTCAATTGGGTTCCATTTTCTATCATTTTTCAATACATTAGTGTAGTTTAGTTTAAAAATGTTTTGATTTGCTTATTTGATCATTATGAGTAGCGAGTAGTTTAATTAGTGCTTGTTAAGTGATTAGTGATTTGGAATTTAAGTGCGGTTTTAAAAAAGGTTTAAAAAATTAATAGTCAATTTACATACCGTCATTTACTTTTAATGCAATTTAAATACTTGTCATTTATTTTAAAAAGCATTTTACTTTACTTGTCATTTAATTTCTTGAAACTTGTTTTCTAAGGATTTTAATTCGTTAAACCTAAGCCCGCCCTTAAGGAACATTTCACGTCACTTAGCAAGCATATTAGTCATTTATATCTTTTTAAGCATATTTGTCATTTAAATCTTTTTAGATCAATTTTAGTTTAATCTTGTAGTTTTAAATCTTAGAATTAATATTAGTTTAATTTTTAGTATTAAAACAGTTTAAAACCAAAACCAAAAACTTGAATGACAATCAAGCTCGATTTACAACTTGACCGTAGATTTCCATTCACCTCTCGTCGAGAAAAACGATACCCGTGTAACCGTGTTGATTACTTATTATTCTTTCCTAAGAATAATTTGTATGATACTTTGCTTACGTATATGTATATGTATTTTATATAAATATATATATTATATCTGAGGGTTTATTTGATACGTTTAAAAAACGAACAATATCATTCCTTACGTTTTCGTCCGATTTCTTACGTTTACGTCCGATTTCTTACTCTTTCGTCCGTTTTGTTACGTTTTCATCCGATTTCTTAAGTTTCCATCCGTTTTTTTACGTTTTCGCCCGTTTTCATACGTTTTCGTCTGTTTTTTACGTTTTCGTCTGATTTCTTACGTTTTCGTCCGATTTCTTAAGTTTTCGTCAGATTTCTTAGGTTTTCGTCCGATTTCTTACGTTTTCGTCCGATTTCTTACTTTTTCGTCCGTTTTTTTACGTTTTCGTCTGAATTCTTATGTTTCCGTTTTGGACGTTTTCTTTTGTTTTTTTGACCCCTTTCTTCGTTTTCTTACGTTTTATACGTATTTATTCGTTTTAAAAAAACTGATTAAAACGTAAAAAAAACATACGAAAATGGACGGAAACGTAAGAAAACAGACGAAAACGAACGAAAACGTAAAAAACAGACGAAATCGTAAGAAAGCGGACGAAAACGTAAAGAACATACGAAAACGTAAGAAATCTGATGGAAACGTAAAAACGGACGAAAACGTAAGAAATTTGACAAAAACGTAAGAAATCGGACGAAAACGTAAGAAATATGACGAAAACGTAAAAAACGAACGAAAACGTAAGAAATTCGACGAAAACGTAAGAAATCGGACGAAAACGTAAGAAATATGACGAAAAGTTAAAAAACGGACCAAATCGTAAGAAATCGGACGAATACGTAAAAAAGGACGAAAACATAAGAAACCTGACGAAAACGTAAAAAACGGAAGAAAACGTAACAAATCGGACGAAAACGTAAGAAATCCGACGAAAACGTAAGAAATATGACGAAAACGTAGAAATATGACGAAAACGTAGAAATTGGGCGAAAACGTAAGAAATCGGACGAAAACGTAAAAAAACAGACGAAAACGTAAGAAATCGGACGAAAACGTAAAAAAAAGGCGAAAACGTAAGAAATATGACAAAAACGTAAAAAACGAACGAAAACGTAAGAAATTCGACGAAAACGTAAGAAATCGGACGAAAACGTAAGAAATATGACGAAAAGTTAAAAAACGGACCAAATCGTAAGAAATCGGACGAATACGTAAAAAAGGACGAAAACATAAGAAACCTGACGAAAACGTAAAAAACGGAAGAAAACGTAAGAAATCGGACGAAAACGTAAAAAAAAGGCGAAAACGTAAGAAATATGACAAAAACGTAAAAAAAACGTAAAAAACAGACGATATCATAAGAAATCGGACGAAAACGTAAAAAACAGACGAAAACGTAAGAAATTTGACGAAAGCGTAATGTTAATTGAGATTTATATATTTTCGTTAATGTTAATTTCGAGTATACTACAAATTAAATATATGCTTATGATTCGGTAATGTTAATTTCGAGTATATTGCAAATTATATATATGCTTATGATTGTAGTTAGTTTTTATTAATTTCATTTGTATTTTATTTTTTATTGTTTTTATAATCGTATACAAAGAGCTAATATGAAAAGAATATTAAATATGAAAAGAAAAATGAATAAAAATAGATTCATTTAAACATATTTTATTTTTTAAAAAGAAAAATACACTCTCATCCAAACATGTTTTTAAAATTCTCAACTCTCTCTAAAGAAGAAAAATCACCCTTCTTTAAGAATTTAAAAACAAAAAAACATAAAAAAAATTTCTACAACTAAACATCACCTAAATGCTTCCAAAAAGTTCTCCAAACACCCTTTTCTATTTTCCTCAATATACTAATCCTCGTGAAACAGTAGCATACATTAGTGCTACAGTAACGGGCTAAAATTTTGGCCCAAAATCTGCCTCAAATCTGGCCCAAAATAAAAAAAAAAATTAAAACGGACATTCAACTTTTAACTATTTACGACTTAGTAAAAAAACCTATAAAAGTAAAAAAAAATTCTAAAACAGACCATCGACTTTTAAATATTTACGACTAAGTAAAAAAATCTAAAATTAAAAAATTGTAAAAAAATACCCTTTACCAACACGTTGCATAAACAACGCAGCCCCCGCCGCAACGCGCGGGGTAAATTCCACCTCGTTTTCCTCAATTTGTAGTAGACTTCTCCCAACAACTTCTCCCCCAATCTTCTTTTCCTCCATCTTCGGTGATGTCTTCCCAGTTCCCACCAAGCTTTTTCTATTACTGTTTTATTTAAAAATCAAAATATGGTGATCTCTACAAGTTTGTATTTTGAATTTTGAAGAACAATCCGATGTCCGATTTTTATAAAGAACATATCAGGGTTTGTTTTTTAATGGATTCTTTACCGCTTAATGTTCCATTTTTTATGGGGTTCTAATTATTGTCTTTTCTTTGTGTTACCTTGTTGCTATAAATACGAAGTTTTTTTTTTTTTTTTGCAAATTTAGATGTTATTATCTTGTTTTTTGCAAGTTCTTCTACCGGTACGAAGATGATGATGGTGCAAGGTTTAAGGGGCAAGGACAATTGTGTCATTTACTATTTTGCAAATTTAAATTCCTTTGACTTGTTTGTGAACCAAACACAAAAGCAAGAGTTTGATTTTTTTAGCACTTGAAATTTCTAGCAATTTAAATTTCCCCGCATTTTAAATTCGTGAACCAAACGCCCCCCCAAGTATATTTCAAGTAATCTTAATTAACAGCAAACCAAATTGGTTTTAAACCAATTGCGAGACCTGCTTAACAAGAATATCCAAGTTGTTGCAAGTAACCAACTTTACGTTCCCCTTCCCAACGGTTATTAAAACTTCAACGGATATAACACCAGTGAGGCAATGACAAGTTCATAAACCAGTATTAAATATTTGTTCTACTTCCACACCATAACATAAACTAACTGATGATCAAGAAAACAAATGAAAGATGGTATAACCAATAGAAAGAAGTACTACACTCATCATCGGAAAGAAAATGTCAAGTACTAAAGCCGCTGAACTACAACCGAATACATGCTAATGTTGAAGAGCCTAATAAACAACTGCAAGTTGCTTTACCCAAAAACAGAATAGCTAGTTCAACAAAAAATGATCATACGAAAATAAAGACAACATTTAATACTTCTCAGCTCCTCGCCAAATCCATATTGAGTTTTTTCACAGCCGCTTCCATGGTTTTCTGTCCACCAAAAATTATTCACCAAACGGCGAAAAAGAAAGAAATATGTCAGACTTTGTGTTCATTTTACACTTTATACTAATAGCGATTATTTACAGCTAGCCCGAACCCTCCAAGAAAAAACAGCTAATATTAAGGAGTCATATGCATACATTTTTATTTCACAGACAACTAGATTACAGCTTGGGGAAAGATATCACGGCTGGGTTTAACTCAAAAAGGTATATACTAAATCAAATCCTTAAGGCCCATGCCTTAAATATAGTCGAAGTAACATTTTTCCCCAAATGCATGTCGTAGAATATAAGTTGCAGCAAACAAAAAATAGAGTTTTCCTCGTTTCACGTGGAAAGTTCTGGGATTGAAAACTTAGTTGGTCTGTGTTTTTTAATTTGGAAATTTAATAAGTTTTGTACTTCTTTGAAAATCAGCACAAGTCCACAGTGATGTATGAAGAGTTTGAAAGATAATTACCGTCCCAGAGTACGAATAACCAGAAAAACAATCCTCCAGCACACGGCCTTTTCCCCGAGCTGAATTCCCATTGGCTCTCTCTGGCAAAATAAATCATTATTACTATTTAGAAGTTACTTAGCTAATCAAGATTCCATATTGACAACAAGCAGTTAAATCGAGTATTGAATAAGTATCAAGTAGCAGTATAACATCAGATTTTTATTACACATAACTAAGAGAGTTATAATCATTTGGAGAGAAATAAAAGTCAAATAACATAAAACATGTTGGTTTTCGTCTTGACATTGCAAGATTCAAACTACGCATTCAGGGCTTAAGAAAGACAAAAAAAACCCTACCTCTTTTCCTCGCCATCATCCTTTGTTGTTGAACCAGTCCACTCTTAACCTGCCCCTCGGTAAGTTGCCAATCAGCAAAAAGAATATAACCAAACATGAAATACGTTTTTGCTTCAAAAGCTTTATAATAATCTTTAGGGGGTGTTTGGATTGCTGGTTTAATCTGCTTATGCTTCTGCTTAAAAATAAGTACTTATAAAAAAGCAATAACACACAAAAAAAAAGTTTTTGTTGAAAATTTTCAATGAAACTCATTTATGAAAGGTTTTAAGTTAAATATGTTTCAAAAAGTTAATTTTAATTACAGAAGAAATAACACTTTAGAAATAAGCAGCTCCCTACCTACTTTTCAGAAGCAGTGGATAACAGAAATCTGCTTCTGTTTAGAAATAAGCAAAAAAGCTTAAAAGATAAGCAATCTCAAACAACCCCTTAGTAACTACAAGTCCAACACCTCAAAAGATAACAGTTGACTTTAATGAGTCAAATGCATACATTTCAATTTCGAGATCAAGACAGCCTAATTACGATTTTAGGAACCGAAATATTTCATAGCTACTTAACCAGGTTCAATATGAGCGACTCAAGGATATATATATATAAAGAGATCTTAGAAGGCATTTATTCATGCAAATATTCTTAAATTATGACCCTGATAACAAGTTCAGCAAGCCAGATAAATTTTTTATTAACAAAACCTACTTATGTTTCCTACATATTTTAGAAAGATAATAAGTTTGATTGTTAGATATAAGGTGTAGACTCAAGCCATAGGAAAGAAAAAACAAACAATTGTGAGGTTGCTTCTGTGTTTATACATATTTTTTCCGGAAACAATGAGTGCGGATATTAGTAAAGATACTGATAACATATAAATTTGGGCAAATTGCATAAAAGTGTACTAAACTTATACTCAATTTCAATTTAATGTACTCAACTTTTTTTTTCTCAATTTAATGTACCCAACTTTTTTTTGGTTGCAAATGAAGACAATTAAGAGGTTACCAGGTGACCATCAAGTTACCTTCTTCTCCAACATGATTTTCCGGCAACCTAGCATTCAGACGACCCACCACCACCACCTCCAAATCGATCGCTACCGGCACCACCCAAAGTGATTTCGTCCGTTTTCGACCGATTTCATCCGTTTTCAACCGATTTCGTCCGATTCCGACCGATTTCGACCGTTTTGGACCGATTTCGATCGTTTTTGACCGATTTTTACCGATTTTGACCGTATTCGACCGTTTTCCACTGATTTCCACCAAATTCGACCGTATTCGACCGATTTCGACCGTTTTTGATTGATTTCGACAGTTTTACAACGTTTAAAAACGGTACAAAAACGTACGTTTAAAAACGGACGAAAACGTTCAAAACGTTCAAACAAGCTTGACAACGTAGGAAAACGAATGAAAACTGTCGAAAACGCACGAAAACAGATGAAATCGGTCGAAAAGGTTCCAAAACCGTTGAAACGATCGAAAACGGATGTTAAGGTTCGAAAACGGTCGAAATCGATCAAAATCGGTATAAAACGGTCGAAATCGGTCGGAAACGGTTGAAATCGGTCGAAAACGGGCGAAATCGGTCGAAAACGGTCGGAAATGGTCGAAAACGTTCAAAAACGGTCGGAAATGGTCAAAAACAGACGAAATCGGTCAAAAACCGTCGAAATCGGTCGAAAATGGTGGTGGTTGTCGCTTGCCGAAGGCGGTAGTGGTGGAGGTCACCAGCTGGAAAATCATGTTAGAGAAGAAGGTAACTTGATGGTGACCTGGTAACCTCCTAATTGTCTTCATTTGCAACCAAAAAAAGTTGGGTACATTCAATTGAGAAAAAAAAAAGTTTAGTACATTAAATTGAAATTGAGTATAAGTTTAGTTCACTTTTATGCAATTTGCCCTATAAATTTTTAGTAAAAATGGCAATGATACTACTAATAAGTAATAATAACAATAATTATTATTATTATAAATAATTAATAGAATGATAATAGTTACAACAACAACAACAATAATAATAATAGCAATGATAATAACACTAATAACAAATAATATAATTATAGTAATAGTAATCATAATACTAATATTAAATTTAGATGAAACAAGAAGTAAATAATACTTTAACACATCACGAGAAGTTGGTCAATCAAAATACAGCTACCATGCAGTCCATCCCGAAGTGCTTGAAATAATGATATCATATATCATAATTGGAATCGAAATAGTCGTATACAGAATTACAAAGCTTTTTATGTTATCCAGCCCATCTATAGTAACTTATTAAAATCTGAGAGAGGATTACCAAATGTAGATGCCGAGTATACAAAGAAGAGTTGCTTGGGGAGTTACCCCTAACTCTGCTCCCTTCAGCATGAGCCGAAATCCCATAGCAATTATCTGGCAAATACACAAACATTGGATAAAAAGGTAGACAAGCATGTTAAATTCCAGTCACTAACTCTCCATAAAAATAATAAATTGCTTTGCAGCCCAAGGAAGATGAATTAAGTTAGATTTGTGGTAAATAGGGGAGGCAAAGTAATGGCTGAAAATGTTGCAACTAAATCAGAGTTTGCGGGATGAGATTATAGTCATTTAGGAATTGTTTGAAAAATTAAAAACCACTAATTCGCAACAAATCGTTAGATGATAATCGGAATAGCATCAGGTAACATTAAAATGATAATACTGAGATCAAATTAACTCCCACCTTTAACGCACAAAAATAATCAAACACTAAAAGATATCGAGTTAACTGGTATTTAAATTTTATTAATCTGATAAAGAACATATGCATCTTCATTGCAAGGTAAGTTTAGACTAATCTGTCTCCTCATTTGTGTTCCTCTTTTTATTTTTCCAATGACTTTCAATGTATTACTGATTTAACATTAGTGGCATAAATAACTCTTCTGCTTTGACACAAACTTAAAATAATTATACAAATATAACTGTTTTAATATCAAATTAGTCAAACTTTTAAGAAAAAATCATGACGTCAAGCTGCAATACATGTATCAAAAACACACAACCGAGTAAATAATACAGAACTACAAGAGTAACAAAAATAAGACACACATAGAAAAATAGAGGAATAATTACAACACGGAGCACGTGAAAAGCTATAGAAATACTCCCATATAGTCAAAATTGGTCATACACAACAAAGCAACTTCCACTGTTTTCCTTCTTCCCGGTTCTAATTTGGCCTTGAAGTCAATTATATTAATTTTCAACTTTTAAGTTATGAACTCTTTCATACTTAGAAAAATTAAATGACAGCTTCAAGCGTAAATGCTCGAGTTAATATATAATTTCACATGTAAATTTTAAAACTAATAGTCAAATATAAATAATAACATTGTACCCTACTAGCCTTGCAAACAATTAATTTTAGAGCTAGAAATAATGGCCAACTAATTTGCATTTTGTCTAGAAAAACACTCACTTTTGTGGTTAGAGCTGCTAGCAAAGCACCTTCCTCGCACACCCACCTCTTGTGCGTCCTTTTTATCTTGTGCCATATCCACATCTAAACAAAGTATTTTATAATCAACACAAATCATATAAGTGGTTAATATTCCACCAAACGTCACAAGGACTACAACTCAATACTTACATGCAATAGGCGTTTTCATTGTTTGCATGCCCTTCATAATAGAACCCTCTTCTTCCTCTAGAAATTTTAAACCTGCAAAGATAAATTAGCAATCTGTTAGTTCACAAGACTAAGTCATCTTGAATAAGCTCCAACCTATCATCAAAATTTTCGTAAATTGTTACAAGCCAAAAACTCTACGAACAATAACAAGTACTTCGAAAATTACAAATACATGTCAAAATATGGGAAAACTGTCCCTAGTGAATAAAAGCCAAAAGACTCACCATCCTTGAGGAAAACCATTGCCATGAATGGCTGAGGTTGAAATGTTGAAAGCGTTGCGACTTCTTTTCCTAAACGAGCCTTCATCATTTGAATCACATATAATTTATTCTTTAAATCATTAATCTTATTAAGATTGATAACAAAGTTGTTCCAATGCATACAAAGATAAGGTTTGAGTATGATATCATACGAAGACAAATTCATAATAACCTCTCTAGGACTTTAAATGTAAAGATTTCTATTTGATCATCTATATGTGAAGAGTGAGGATTTTATAGCCCTCAACTTCAATTTAAAGTTGTTATTTAATTGAAAAATCCAATTTTGTAGAATCAATATACTATTGTGTGATTTTCATAATGCGATTTATGAATTTAATGTTGCACTATTTACGTATATGTATGTATATTAATTATAATTCTATGTGTATAGGAGTAATAAATTATAAATAGTCAAAGATGCGCGGTAAAAACCAATTTGAATTCACAAAGTCTATTACTAAAAAAAGCACGCACATACATACATGCTTACATACACTCTATGAGTGTGTTTTGTGCACGCGCGCGTGTGATTTTACGCAAGTATGTACATATCAAGTTATCAACATATACATACACGCATGTATAGAATTTATATAATTCCCCCAATTAATTGAGTGTCCCATATGAGTAAGTAAAGATCATATTGTATCAAACCAACAGTAATTAGTCGCCCCATTCTCATACAAATAATTACAGATTATAACACACCTCAAGCCATAAGCAATTATTATTGGTTTTTATATATATTACAATTCTAGTTAAACAATTTCCTTTTATCATACTTATGAATATTGACATTTTCATCATATTTGTATAAAATTTGAAATTAAATATTAGTGGAATAACCCTTAATTTTAGAATGCAATATGTACTCCATAAAGAAATGTTATTTTCATAAATACGAACAAGCATTATAGGTTTTTTTCATTTTGGCATTCAATCATTAGTTTTATTTACTTTCAGTTTTATTTCTTTCCCATGTAATTTAAGTATGTATTGTGATAAAGTTTCAAAACCACTCTGGGGTGGCCAGCCGCCAGCCGGTAAAAGCTAGCGACTATCTTCACTAAAATGCAAGTCTGTCAAGATCGCGAGTAAACTCGTAAGACGATCTTACGTGTTTACTAGCTAAGATCGTGTAAGATCGGCATAGGATCGCATCTGGGGTGGGATCGTATGTAAGATCGTGGGATCGCACGTAAACTCGTAAGATCGTCACGCGATCCGAGTTCACCTATTTCTATTTTTTTCTATCTTTTGAGTCCATCTCACTTGCTTAGACCCAAACAATGAGCTTTACTAATGTCTAATAAGTCAATCATTGACGTTTCATTTTCTAGAACCTAGGGGAGTTTGTTTCTGCTTATATGTGGGTTTATGAGCTTATTTGATTTCGGCTTATATCTCATAAGCCCCAATTTTCTAGCTTATTTTGAGATTTATGGTTTTATATTAGTTTATCATATCGTAATAAACTTATATAAGCCCACAAGTCTCAAAATAAGCGGGGAAATTGAAGCTTATGAAATATAAGCCGAAATCAAAATAATCCGAAAAATTGTGTTTTACTTTAACTTTGGTGTTTCAAATTTGATCTGACATATTTAAGAGGATATTATATGAATTTATCTTTGATGTTGTGTATAAATGAAAACAGTTTGACTCGTTTATCCTTTGTTTACAAAGCATGACAAATTGGTAGGATCTTACGATCTCGATCCGATCTTACGATCTCGATCTTGCAAAGACAAAAACGATCCCATGTGAGATCGCGATCTTGACAGCCTTGCTAAAATGTGAGAGGTCTTAAGTTTGAATCATGATTGGTGCAACCAACCCCGAAGTGGCCACCACGGACGGAGCCAGTGGGGGGCTGGCAGGTGCTCGGCCCCCTCCAACCGGCCTAACTAGCTCACATCTTTAGGTTGTATTACATAGCCATCAAACGCGTTTTTGAGGCCTATAAATCACCGATTTGTTAACTGTTGGATCGTCGATTTGCTAATTGTTGGATCGCCGATTTGCTAATTATTGGATCGCCGATTAGGTGTGATTGGGAACGATGATGGGAACGACGATGGGAACGATTCGGTTCGCGATCCACGGCGATCCAGATTGCTACCGTACCGCGATTGGGATCGCGCGTACCAGATCGAAAATCGCCAAGGGTTTGGCAATCCCTGTGACTATGCTTGAGAATATGAACAAAGGTTAGGATCATAGGTATATATGTAGATTTACTTTCCAATCACAATAAAAGTATTACTCTTCCACATAATGTTTTGGATTATTAATATCTATTTGATTCACAACATACATATTTCATTATAATGACTCTTGTATGTGCCCGTTCCTAATTTTTTGGTTCCTGTGGAGCTGACCGCCTTTTTTGAAAGATACAAATATGCATTAATGATCATACTTTTACTATAAACTACTCTTTTTACTAATATTTGATTGATCAAGCATGTATAAGAAATTATCAATGTAGTTAAGTGTATTTTGCTATGGAGAACATGCTGTTTTTGACGACACTCTTATATTGATGGGCCAAATTAAATGCTAACCTTAAGATTTTTTTTTATGCTAACCATGAGATTCATTATTGCAGTTAATTATTAGATCTCATGAGGAATGGATGAAGGGAAAAAGGGCCCGATCTCGGAGGAATGGATGAAGGTTACACAATAGATCATTGTACCATCTGGAAACTGATTACTCCGGACTATCCACAGTTTCAGGTAATATTTCTGCTGATGTGTATTGCTTTATTTAACGCTGCAAGCAGGGTTCTAAAAAGCGCGCTATAGCGGCGCCATAGCGCGAGGCGTGGCCTCCACGTTACGAAACACGCCAAGGCGTCGTCTCTAGGCGTAGCGTGCAATAAAGCGCGATAAGGCGTGATAAAGCGCGCCTTTTTTTGAAGCTTTTAAAAGTTTTCATGGATTTGAGCTTATTTACAAGTATTTATGATTTGGTTGTATGGGATTCGGGCTTAGTAACTCCATAACTCAATTTTAAGCCTAGTAGCTAACTAATATTGACCACTCTATAAATATTTTTTGTCGCCTTGAGTCACGCCTTAAAAACGCTATGACGCAACGCCTCACGCTAAAGCTTGAGGCTTGGCTATGCCGCCACGCCACGCTTCACGCTATTTATAACCTTGGCTGCAAGTGATGTTCATTATTAGTGCTCTAGATTATGTTGAAAACTTTAGTAGATTTATTATATGTTCTAATTCCATCATTGTTTTATATGACATAGGATGGTTGAGAATTTGTTCAACTTGAATTGTAAGCCTATACAGTAAAGTAGTAAACTTCATTTTAGGCCAAAAGTTAAACATATAAGGAGAGATTTAAAATGGCATTAGGACAGTTGACGTATTTGTAACTTTGATCACTCCTGTGGCGCTTAGAATCCGGTTAACTTGTCAGATTACCCTAAATGATAACTTTTCGGATGTTTGATCCTTTTCGCGACTACAACTAAAGTCTGTTACAGAGCCTTTATGCAATTTGCTCTTCTGTAATCAAAGCTTATGCAAGCTCAAATATTTTTAGTTTCCGTTCACTTAAATATCTGTGGATTATAGGTGGTATACATCAATGGTTGGAAAGAAATCAAGATTGACATCAAAACTGGATTACATGTTGACATCAAAACTGTCAACAACACTCTTTTGTGAAGACTCGCACAATCAAATGACGGTAAGTTTGACAATGTTCGCTATTTTTAATACGTTGTTCCTGGAAATTGGTTACCTCATGATATTACCTTTTGATAAAAAAAAATATGGTATTTAAGAGTTACAGTACTTGACTATTTGAATCATCATTTTGACCAAAGTTTACTTATTTATGCAATTTGACCTTACTTCAGCTTTATGATAGATTCTAAACGTTAGAACGTGAACATAACAAAAATTCAAGGTGCTCATAAGCACAAGTTTACCGTGTTTCTTAATTACCATAAAAGATTAGTCACCATCCCACCTTAATAGATTTTGCCATTGTGAAGGTATAGGATGGAAGTGTTGGGCATATTTCAACATAACAACAAAATTTTGGGGGAGATCAATTCAAATAGACCTGTTAGACTTTAACTTAATGATGATGAGGTTTTCCAATTGGGTAAGGAACTTTCCCATCTTTATTTTTAATCGTTACAAGTTCTTAATAGTTAATACTCATGCTAATCCAAATACGTGTGTATGTATTGTTTCCGGGTCACCCACCAACATTTATTATCTTGCATTGGGAAATGGGAAAAGTATATTGTGTTCATCACGGATTGATGCATATACATGGTAACTGAGGGTTTTATGCAAGCTAGCATTTTTCTTGAAAAAAATCCACACCAGGAATATGATTCTATTTTTGATAAAAATCCACACCAGGAATAAGACACCAGGAAATGGGAAAGTATGTTTTCTTACTGCGATACTGAGGGAAAAACAGAAACAGACAATAACATGTAATATTTGATGTTTATTTTGAATAGGTGCATGGGTTCGTTGAAGAGCAAGAAAGGGCTTGAAGGTCCTTTGTTGGGAAAAAGATGACAACTACACAAACTCAACAACGAACTTCATTTACAAAGAAGTTTTATTTCGCATTTGATAGATTTGTGTGTGTAATTAAACGCCTCATTATCGTTTCAATACTTATTACACTATATGTCATCCAAAATTTTTGTATTCTTCTGCATTTTTTTTCATGAAGCTAGCCCGCCGGGCGGGCTATGAAACTAGTTAATGTATATACAATTAAGTATCTTACCTGTTATATATATTTACTTTTCTTTGTAAATGTACTAAATAATTCAATGTATAATCAAATGAAACTCTTCCTTTTAAAAAATACTCATGATCTATTAATCGTATGGGGAGGGCTTTACCCGGTTTGAGTATGTGTAGCCGGGGGGCTAAGCCACGTGAATTAGTCGGAATGGTTACTTGAAAAGAAAATATTAAGGTGCAATTAAGAAATGTTTACATTTAATCAAAATTTTACTCCTCAAATTCAGTTTTGGTTTTATGGAACACTAAGTTCGACTAATTTATATTAAAATTCCGAATTAAGCAATAACATAGCAATTTTAACTTAAAGTTTGGTGCTACGAAATCTTCCAATTTTTTAATAAGCTAAAACTGATTTTAAATACACTACTTATGTATGGTTAACACTCCTATCAGGCGGAATTTATGATTTACATTATTAAGAAGTTGGAACAACGTCCTCTACAATCCCATATGATACAAACAGAGACCTTCACATTTGTAATATTTGGAGCAAACTTTTCAACAATCTCATATAAATGAATACCATAGCTTGCTAAAAAGTCTATGCACTAAAGTATTTAGTTTAGTTTCATTGGTACGAGAATAACTAGGTGTAGTGTCGTAATACAGAATCTACTAGACACCCTCCTTGGCACATGTAGTGCATAATAAGGTGGTGTCGTTGTGATGACATTGCTATCTATGTTTTATTTTACTCTGGGCAGTTAATCTCGGGGATATCTCGGCGAGATCTCGTCGAGATCTCGGATCTTGGACCTAGAAAAAATCTCGGTTCCAAATCTTGGTGGTAAATATCGGAACCGAAATTCTCGGCGATATTGGATGAGATTTTGCCGAGATTTTGATATCGGATCTCGGTGAGATAAAGAAAATCTCGTTTTTGGACTTTTTTTTCTTTTTTCTGGCAGCCCACTTTTATTTTGGCAGCCCACTTCTTTTTGGCAGCCCACTTTTTTTTAAAACCTACTTACAACACTTCTTCTTTCTTGATAAGAAGAGCCACCAAAACCTAAAACCTAATTTGACACTTTTATGCTATGTTTTATGTTTAATCTTTTATGATTTTAATATATATATTTAATATTCTAGATAATATAAAAACCGATTTCTCACCGATATCTCACCGCGATAACCGTTATTTCAAATCTCGGTCCTTGAACGATATTTGAAATCTGACCGAGATAACTGCATAGATTTTACTACTAAATATTACCGTATATAATGATAGTCATAGGTATTGTGTTGATAATCATGTCTAGCATTAAAAATTTACAAACCCTCTAAATTAGTGAAAGTTTCAGTTAAATTCCTAACAAACCACAAATAATACTTCTTAAGATAATTATGAAAGTAACAAACACATGATAGCCCGATAGGTTATATGTTCAAGATATCAAAGATGAGTTGTAACTTTAAAATGGATTGTCAAACAAAAAAAGAAGCTTCCTCTAAGGATATAAGTTGGAATCCGAAGATACGGTGCTACTTCATGGGTTTGGAATTTTAGGAGCTACTACTCTCATTAGCATTCAAATACATGGTAAGCCATGTAAGTGAAAGAATTATGAGAAAAGAACTCATGGTCAGCCATCAAGAGTCAACGAATAATGAGAAAATTACCATAACAAACTAACAACAATACCCCATCCCACTAGTAGGCAAGGATGGAACCTAGTGGGAACCGGGAGGGGTTCCCCCACCCAAAAAAAAGTCAGCAACAAGTACATTTTTAACCCTTATACTTTGTAGTGCTAGGCATTATCATTAATGCTTGTCAAGTTCCGTCCCTGTGTGTGGGGTACGGGGGAGGAGTAAAATTAAAATGCATTAAGTTTTATATTTATGCTTTTGGGGGTGCTAAAAAGTCATGGATTGAAATGGCTCTATATCTTTAACGTAAAATAAAGGGTATTCTTTATTTATAAGAAAAAACGTAAACCACCAACACACTTTTCATTAGAACATTTTAAATATCTAATTCATATAAAGATAATGTAACACAGCTAAAGCGGAACAAATAAAAGCAGTACATTCAAATTGCAGTTAATTCTATTAATATCACCATAAAAATAAGATACCTTTTACGCCTTGTATAAAAACTCCTCATGTAGCCACTTCTTGCCATACTCGCCTTTTGTATTACCTGTCCAAGTAATTCGCTCCAATAAGACAATGGATTTTCATAGGCCCCATAGATTTATGTTATAAATGTTAACTATTGCTACTTTCAGAACTCTTGGACGATATAGCCATATAGGGGGTGTTTGGGTTAGATTATTTTTTTCTGCTTATAAATAAGCTGCCTAAAATTAGTACTTCAGAAATAGTGTTTGGATAATCTTAATCTGCTTACACGTAAAAAAAGAATTACTTGTATCATGTTTAGTTTCAATGTATAGCATGAAATTTGATTGTAAAATAGTGCATGTTAAAATTGAATTTAAGGATAAAAATTTAGTCAACAGATCCCTAGCATGTCCAAAGAACAGTAGGGATGAGTTAAACGAATTTTGAATGGTAATAACATCCCATAAGCATAGCGTACAAATGCTTGGATAGAGCTTAAATTCCTTTGGTGTCAAAATATTAATAAGCTTTACTAATATACACTTGTTAAAACACCGACAAACCGATACTAATGAAGAAAATAGATTAAAACGTGTATATGTAGAGAGCAGAACATACCTTGTATATATAAATATGTAGAGAGCATCAAAGACAAGTGTATTTGCTATATAGCGAACCATTTCACTGTCTTTCGGAACCAACACATGCATCCTTTACTACCAGTTTTGACGGGTGCGAGAAATCAACACTTTGATACAACTTTAACCAATATATCAAAAGAAAGAAAACATAATCAGAGCATATAAACATAAAAATTGTAAAATCCCATGTCATACATCTCAGAATTTAAATGACATTCAATTCTGGATTCTAAAACACAAAGATCTGATAATCAATCAAGTAAATCATGAACATCAGTGCAACCAAGTGACAGACAGACTTGTTATAAACAGAAGCAATTGAAAGTTTGAAACAAATTAGCAACACATCCAAAAGTAATAAAGCGAGCACATTTACCCGATAATGTCTTGTTTCATGTGATATTAATCAGCAGTGCAGTAAGAGAAGTAACATAAAGTTTGTTGAATTGTTGTCCTAAACATCTACTTTAATTCCGGCAATCAATCAAGAAGTACTAAGGGTTAACTCTAAGATTAACCTATTGATATGAGTTAAATCAAATTCCGGCAATCAATCAAGAAATAGTTATAAACTTGGAAATTATAGACCACGTATTGACAATGATGGGCAGCTTCAGAAGAGCAACGACGAAGGTATTATTATATGTGGAGGAAAACGTAAAAAAGTAGGAAAAGGTAAGGAAGCGATAGACTACATTCATACCTTAACTAGAATAACATAACTAACTAAACTCAACAAAAGATATTCGGTGATCT
>BQNB010126081.1:0-11958 GCA_026074375.1 Tanacetum coccineum
TACTCCATAATTACTGCAATTCTCAAATATAAACGATTAAGTAACAATTCTTTTCAATAACTATACAAAATGGGTTAATAACATCATTAAATAAATTAGAACTAACTTAGATTATATAAACTAAAATATAAATAAATTGAGAGATTTAACCTCGCTTCCGGTGTTTGACACCCTACTTACCACGAATCTACAACCGGCCGGGTACACTGCCCGTTAAAGTGTTGTTTTTGTTAAGTCGGCAAAATATAAATTTAAAACTTGAATCATAAAAATAAACATCACACAACGACACATTACTTTTCCTTTGAATTATGAGCTTAGTTGGACCGGCAGGTGACCCCTATGTTTCAACAAGTATGTTCTTAATTAATTGGTAAAGACTTGAACAGTGAACTACCAGTATATAAAATATCATCAAATAGTAAGTAGGTAAAGTCCTGATGGGATAGCGTTTAACAAGGTCACCATTGCTTTAATCCTTAGATAGATTATAATTAAACTAAAAGGATACTTTATGCGGATACATTAATTGTGACAGGATTCAACGTGTCTAGGTCTTAGGATGATGTCCCGCCTAAGTCTTAAGAATGATATGTCGCTTTGAGATAAGTAATCATTGCACTAAACAAACAAACCAGCATTTAATCAGATTTAATATGGCTAATACAATTTTCTATCATTTGGCTTGTACCGCTCTTTTATCTTCTGATTATCTTCTTGCATGCTTATTGTGTTTTGAATTGATTATTGTCTCCATAAAACCTATGCCAGTCTCTCAGGCTAAAAACCCCCATTATCATTAGAACTAGGTTTAGCATAGGTTTAACAAGTAATTAGAATTAACTAGATTAATTAGATTAACTAAAATACTGATAGAATATAAGGTTAACGACCTCGCTCTTAGTGTTCGACACCCTACTTACCACGAAACTCCACCCGATCGGGTACACTGCCCGTTAAAGTGTTGTTTTAGGATAAGTTAGCTAAATATAAATTTAAAAAACTTGGTAATCAATAAATTGACCCTACACGACAGCACATCATGTTTTTGGCACCGCTGCCGGGGAGTGAAAAAGTTTAACCTTTAATTTTATTAGTATTTCTAACCATTAGCTTAGAATAATTTAATTAGCATAATTTAATTTTGTTTGTATTTTATTGTGTGTTTAAATTCCCGCATTATTTAATTGTTTTCTAAGTACTCTATTCTGGTAGATCAACTGATACGCCGTATCCACCAGTTGGATACGACGTATCAAACCTTCTACTCAGACAGCATATTGATTATTACAGTCTAAACAATGTAGCTGTTCTTCCAAACAATACGTCATATTCTGGAAACTCAATATGATGTACTGACCCTCAGTAGATCTATATGGCGTATTCAAATTAATTGAATACGGCGTATCGATCATCTGATACAGTAGCAGAACTAAAAATTGATTTCTGTGTTTAATTTTTTGTATTCTTTTCAAAGAGCCTGTCCTACTGATTTATTATCCTCTGTTTTAGGTACTGCATGACAAGGAGTTCCACTAAGGAACTAATTACACCTTTTGAAAACCCGAAAAGAGTATTTCGCTCAAAAAGAACTTAAGTTTGATCAACATTTTTTTGCTGCTTATAAAATTGGAAAACAAGCTCACGCTAGTCACAAAGCTAAGAACATTGTCTCAATGACTAGATGATTAGAACTCTTACATATGGATCTATTTGGTCCCTCCGCTGTACGGAGTTATGGAAGAAATCTCTACACCTTAGTAATAGTAGGCGACTAATCCTCATGTACAACATGACAATATTTCATTAAAACTAAAACTGAAGCTTTCGAGCATTTTGAAATCTTTAGTAATAAAACACAAATGCAACTAGGATGTCCAATAGTTTCAATTAGGATGGACCATGGTAGGGAATTTTATAATGAAGTGCAATTCAGAAAATTTTGCAATGCCAATGGCATTACACATAATTTCTTGGCTCCACGCACTCCACAATCAAATGGTGTGGTAGAAAGGAAAAATAGGACACTACAAGAAATGAGTAGAACGATGTTGAAAGAACAATCTTTACCACAAAATTTTTGGTGTAACGCCGTAGATACCTCAACCTACATACTCAACAGAATCCTAATTATATCCATATTAGGAAAAACACCATATAACTCTTGAGAGGTACGAACCCATACTCTTGATTATTTTCAAAGTGTTTCGAAGCAAATTGAAACAAACTGGCAATTTTGAAAATTTTAAATGACTATTTTACCTTTGACTTTTTTGAGTCGACTTGAATTTTGGACTTTTGACTTTTGACTTCTATTGTCACATAATATGATTACGGTAAACGGTTAATTTTTCGGAAAATCGTTAAATAATAAATCATAATTATTATTACATATATCTCATTTACAAATTTATTTTTCAATCTTATTTGACTTGAAAACGAGGAGATAGATGTTATTCCTAAGTTGACTTATCAAAAACGACCCGCCAAAATGAGTTATTAATTATGGCGAATACTAGCGTATGTCAGAAATGACATTTCGGACAACTTTTCAGTTTTACTTGAGACCCGAAAACAAGCAGAAAATGATTAAATACCCTCGCAAAATTTTTGGAAACCGCATAAAACGCGTACTGACACAAAAATAATGTTATTTATTATTTATTATCACAATTTATTTATATTTAAATATTTAATTAAATTATTTAACATTTTATGAAAAACGTTTCTTGAAACGCAAAATATTTAAATAAAGTTTCATTTTACGAACAAAGCTTGCTCGTGATACCCGATGGCTACACCAATAAATAATAAACATTTAAATAAATTTTATAAAACATTTATAAAATACTAGTCATGTAAATACTCATATTTCATGGAAAAATCATTTGGAACACAATGGCGCAAGTTT
Organism: Tanacetum coccineum; assembly: GCA_026074375.1. Classification (NCBI taxonomy): domain Eukaryota; kingdom Viridiplantae; phylum Streptophyta; class Magnoliopsida; order Asterales; family Asteraceae; genus Tanacetum; species Tanacetum coccineum. Next base: position 2,912 of record BQNB010126081.1, read on the forward strand.
CGTGTTTTGAATCATTCGTTATGTGGCTTATACGAGTCCCGAACCATTAAATAATGAAAATTACACTCTTGGTCCCTCTAGTAATATTTACATCATCACCCCTAGACTATCTTGCACTTGCCACTTTAATTTTAAAACTTTCTACTATAAATACAATAATATTAGGGTTTTCTTCATTATTATCAAACTCTAGCCCCCACACCTCCCCTCCTCCTTTTTCCGGAGCCGCTTCCGGCCACCCTCCAGCCTCCACCAGCCGACGCCCAAGACATCACCACATCCATCCCCATCGCCGGCCACCACCTCCCTCGTCACATATCATCACCTTCATCACCATCACCTCGTCATTCTAGTCTCACCTACTGTACATCACCACCACATACCCCCCCCCCCCCCCCCCCCCCCCCCCCCTGTCGCACGTCGCCGCTTCCACCACACCACCGACGCCACCCTCACTACCATCTCCCACCATTACCACCATCAACCTCGCGCCACCATCACCACCGCTGTCCCCATGATAAGGGTGCATTTTCTTTGCAACGAACCACAAGGGTGTGTTGGTCGTCTGTACAACCACCCCTAGGGGTGCGTTTGGGGGGGGGGGGGGGGGATATGGGTTCACCACCATATGGTACGATTGGTTTTTAAAACAACCACGTAGGGTGCGTTTGGGTTAATAAAAAATCACCTAATAAATATATTGCAAGATTTCATATATATTAAAACCGGATCCAATGGTGGTATTGGTTAAATAAATGTGTTATACATTATTTTCGTTTTTGTGTTTTGAAGCCTTTAGGGTGCGTTTGGAACTGCGATTTACAGCAGTAGGGGTGTTTGGATTTGCGTTTAATAGCTTTAGGGACTGTTTGGTTTGGTAGTAAACACAAACAGGGATGTTTGGTTTGCTAGATAAAACCCAAGGGGTGTGTTTGGTTTGGCAGTTAACACCAAACAAGGGTGTTTGGTACTGGGTTTAACAGCAACTAGGGTGTGTTTGGTTTTACTTGTGTTATTTGTTCGGTTCTGTTTATATATATATTGAAATACGAGGGTATTTGAAACACGGATTGATTGAAAAGGGAAAAACATTGAGTTTTACAAAAATAGGAAACGTCTTATAAATGAATAGGTCATGCCGAAATTTCTATAAATTTTCGTCATACTGGTATTTGTTTGCTCTAAAATCGAGTTATTTTAGAAACCCGTTAAAAGACGAAGTTATATAGTCTTTAAGTTTTAACTTGTTGTTATCATAGCCGACAAAACGATAACTTTTCATTGTACATATGTTGGTAAACTATTGTAGAATACACTTTACAAACAGCGTTTAATTTTAGTTGTTTCTTTTTTTCCGTGTGCGGTTTTCCTTTTATTGCAGTTAGCGTGGGTGATGTGTGTTGGGGGTGCGTCCGATCTAGGGGAGTTGCAGTGTGGTGACATTTAGTCGGGGCGGTGTGGGGCTGTGATTGTTTTCGGGATAGGGTGTTGTGACACGAGTTGTCTGGTGGGGTGGGGGGGGGCGGGGGGTGAGGACTACGGGAGGTTGGTAGGTAGGGGGGTGGTGGCTGTGGGTAGTGGTCGATATCATGAGGTACATTGTCGGGTGGGGGTAGGGGAGTGGGTGGGGTGGGATCACACTACTACCTTTCGAGGTACTTCGGGAGTGCACGTTTGCGGGTGATAAGTAGGCGGGGGGGTTGTTTCTTTCCAGCTTTATTCCACTTTTGTCTGGTCCCGTCTGCGTGGGGGGGATGGCGGGTGTGTGTTGACGGTTACCGGCGGGGGGTGAATGGAGGGGGCAGGGTAGGGGGGGCGTGTGGGGCTGTGCGGATTTTGCGGGCGGAATGAGGGGTGGAGGGAGGGTAAGGGGAGCATGGGGTCGTGGTCACAGGAGGGGCACACAACACGGGTTTATGCACTCCCACCCCCCCCCACCCCCCCCCCCCCCCCGGGTGGTATAACTGGGGGGGCACACACGGGGTGGGTCAGACTCGCACACGCCTGGACACGGGGTGCTACCCCCCCTTCTCACGGGGGGGTCACGCGTCGTGCGCGGGGAGCGGAAGACGCCCCCCCCCGTAGAGTGCACAAGGGGGCGCACAGATAAAGGGTGATGGTCTCACACCACGTAGGCGAGGGCGGGGGGGAGGGGACGGGGGGGGGGATTGGAATATAGTGTGTGTGGGGCGGGGGGAAGATGGAAAGGGAATCACGGGTGTGGGGGGAGGGCCCACACCCACCCCCAACCTAATATAGTGACGGTGTAGCGACACACACACAGGCGATCCCACCCCCACCGGAGCAGCTTGAGAGGACTGTGGTACATTTGGGGGGGGCAGCAGGGTAGTGTAGTTGTTGGATCCCATTCCCCCCCCCCCTTTATCACAGCACGGGCTCTCTGTAGCACACAACATAGGTTGGGATATATATACGGACCGTGTTGGGGTAAGGTGCGAGCAGTAGTATGGACCCCGCATGGCCACAGGGGTGGGGGAGGGCCAAGGGTAACAAGCACACACACACACTCGGGGAGACACGTGCTGCGGGTCCCCCTGCAGGGCACACGGGGGGGGGTGACACAAGCGGGTTCTTCTTTTCCCTTCTGTGTTCGCTTGGAGGGGTTTGTGTTGCTTTCATATATATATAACTGTATATTTGGTCTTGTTTATCTCCACTCCTGTAGCCTTTTTCACTCTTTACTTTCTTCATTTTGTTCTTTCTATGTTCGGTCTTTTCTTTTTATCCGTTATTTATTCGTCTCCTAGAATTTTTCGTTTATTTTTATCTATCCTTCGGTTTCTCCTTCTACGTCTAGCCCTTTTCCTTCCCACTCTTCCTCTCCCCTGCTTTCTCATGTATCTCCGTTTTTTTCGTATCATTCGGCCTCCTCTTTTTCTTTATTATTTGAACCCCCTCTCTTGGTAGGATTACCTTTTTTTTTCTCTTTTCTTTTCAACATCTGTTTTTTTTGCATATACCTCTTTTAACATTATCTTCTTTTATCTCTTTTTCCCTTATTCTCTCTTCCCTCGTTGTTTCAGAATTCTTACTTATGCTTCTGTTTTCCCCCCCCCCCCCCCCCCCCCCCCCCCCTGTTTTATATCACGAATTATGTTTAACTTTTTTTTCTGATCTTAGCTTGTGCTTTTTCTTTGGATTAGCCTTTCATTTGCAGTTTTTGTTTTTATTCTCTTTTTCCCCCCCCCCCCCCCCCCCCCCCCCCCCCCCCCCCCCATTCTATCTCGCCATCCCATTTTAATAATAATATATATATCCTTTTTCTTTCACTTGTTTTGTTTGTTTGTTTTTCTCTGTAACGTGCTGTGTTGTACTGCTTCACCGCTGTCACACAATTCTGTGTACCACGTGCGTGGTCCACACCCCTCCTGCGCACACACGGGCACACACGGGTGGGGGGTGTGCTCTTGTGTGTGTGGGGTAGGTCACGTGTGTTCGGATTATCAGGCGATGACAGGTTGAGGGGGGGAAGGGCGGAGGAGGGTCAGTGTTGGGGTGGTAAACACAAGTGGACACGTGGAGGGGGAGGTGACGGGGTTGTGTAAGGCTTATCACCCGTCTTGTGAGGTGCGGTCACACAGGTGGCAAGGACTGTCTGACAGGGGTGGGGGCATGGACACCGGGGAGCACGGGATGCACGAGGGAACGGAGGACACGGGAGACACATGAGAAGCTGGGTGAGTAAGGGACACATTACACACAGATGGTGAAAAATGATTGCACACAGGGGGACACAGGCCGGGGGAGAGTGGGCCTTCCCTATTATGAAAAGGGAACGGGCGGAGCACAGATATATTAGGGTATGGGACCACCAGTGTGGGAGTCGACCCCTACCCCCCCCACCCCCCCCCGCGTGTGAGGGAGCGTAAGGTCGAAGGCTGGCGTGGCATGGACGGGGAGGAGGAGGGGGAAAGGGATAAAGTGCGGGGGAATGGAAGGGGCACACACACACACGGAAACAAAGCTCCGCTCTCTAACAAGCAAGATGTTGGTCACCCACACACACAGGTACTTCGCTTTTGTTCAACCTCGCCTTGTGGGTACTCCATTCACTACGTGTACCCGGTCTCACAGGCCACGTGAGTTGGCCACGATGTTATTCACTTATAATTTTTAACATACACATACATCATTTTCTTTTTCTTTTTTCTTTTAATATTAACCTTCTTTTGTGACCATTGTACTCTTCCCATATTCCTGTTTTGTTATCGTCTTTGTATTGGAATCTTTCCCCTAACTTCTCCTTTTATCATCTCGCTCTATACTCTTACATTTGCCTGCATACCATTTATTATTCTCACTCCCCCTAATTTTCCTCTTGCTTATATTATCTTCATCTGCTTCTATCTCTCCTTGTGCTATACTTATATATTAGTTATTACGTCTTTTCCCCACCCCCCCCCCCCCCCCCCCTCACCACCTCATCGAGGTAAGTTTATAGCCCCTTTTTCACTTGTTTTACTATTACTTTACAAATCTTGAGGGAGAATACGTGCTTGTTACGAATTGTTTACATATTCATTTACAATCTCTTTTACATACTTGATTAGATACTTGATTTCGTAACTTGGTTACAAACTCGTTTGCATACTCGTTACAACTTTGTTATACACTCATTTGCATATCTCACGGTGAGGTACAACACTTGTTTTTACTTACGGACACAACCACTATACTTTACTCTTATGATTTAGGATTAGCTTAAGTTGCATGAACTGTGAATTACTCGGAGGGTAAGCGCGAATGTTATAAAATAGATCTATTTAGGATTGACAATCCCCGTTCAGGTGATTAGCTATCACTGGAGATGAATGTTATACCATATCGGAACAAAACTGGATTGGTATCTACAGGGCCAACAACCACATAAATACGAACAATTACTGTGCCTTAAATAAAGTGGCATACATATAAGTCTACGCAGCAGTTTCATGAACTTAGAGTAATCGTAATCACTCATTGGGCAATACATACTTGAAACATTTTATGATAGCTATAATTATCATGCATGCTTTGAACAATTACGGTTCAACCTTCCTACGTATAATTTTACGACTATTAGAATGATTGAAATGGTCATATACTCTCTATAAATATTTGATCCAACATTTACATTTACAAAAATCTATGAACTCATCAACTTTATGTTGACCCTTTTAAGCATGTTTTTTCTCAGGTGAATTAGATGCTTGGCTTACTTGATGTGCACTGAAGTCTAAATTTGACAAGATTTCATGCATGGATTTCTACTTACATGCAAATGATCAAATCTCATTGTATCGCTTTCAAGCTTTTCATTGTGATGCAATTATGAGACAAATCTTATATCAAATTCAAGAAAATCAACGAGATTACTTTTCAAACGACACATTTAGAGGTCATTCTCTTGTATCTAGTGATGTTGTAATATGAAGTAACACTCCCGGACATATTTCCGATGTGACACATTTTTGGGGGTGTTACAGATTGTTATCAAAGCCAGGTTATAGAGAACTAGGTTGCATATTTTACCCTAGACTATAACCGTTTTCACAAATATTGCATCACATCAAACATTTTCAAAGTGCATACACACTACTTGCTTACTTGCTTACATTACGTGTTTACATGACATACATATATATAATATATATACGCTTACATCCCTTTGCGCATATCGTACATTAATTTATATAAGAGTTATTTATATAAATACCAGAACATTTCTTAAGACGTTATGAGTTATATAGTGGTCTCTAAAATTATTTTCTTTCTTCATAACCTTATACAATATAGTATTACATGAAACCATCATAATTTTGTTTACATAGGTTCTTTCAGGACCTGATAAAACCTATACAACTTGATAGGAATTGATCGTTTAAGCTCTATTTGTTTAGAACTAATCTTGGATTAATAATAACAAAGGCGGAATATTCAAACAAAGAATCATTGTTATTAAATAAGGTTTTACATTCATACGTTACACTCCAAGCCCTAAATCTATATGATCAGTATAAAATGGTTACGTCCTAACAGGGTCAATTTGACCTTAGGGCTAAACTAACTCTACTAGACGTCTACATCTTTAACACTTTGTGTACACACACAGGTTTTTCACACACATGGATACTAAAAACTATTTCTATGGATCTCTTTATATAATAGAGTCCATAAGACTTTACAAGGAAAACTAATTGTATTAGGAAACTTAAATCTTCGTAATCTTTATCTTCATAACTTTGACCAGATCTTCTAAAATCTTCATGTACTCCTACATCTTGTAGAATTCCATAATATCAAATTTGATCCTTTTGTTTCATTGTTTTGTATCATCAAATCAATATAATTCCCAACAATCTTCCCCTATTTGATGATTACAAAACCAACATCTTGATCTTCCATGAATGAAACAATCTTCCCCTTAAATTGAAATCTCCATGCCACCACATTCAATAAGTTGCAAATCATATCTTTGTAATCTTCTTCCCCTTTTTATAAGAACCCAATAGGGGTCCTATGAAGATATTCAACTTGGATCTTTACAACTGTAAACCATATATCACACTACTAATCCAGCCTTCCAATGACTCAAATTACCCCCATTACGCACAATATGAAAATGAAATTATGTATAGAAACTTAAAACTTGCTTAGTAGTTAATAATGATAGTAAGTAGTAATGAAAACCTTCCCTTCAAGTGGTATATCAGTATATCCTGATGGTTAAACACTTTGTCAATACGCTTCCTCTGAAACCAATATGTTAACCATCTCTTGAATCTTCAAATTCTGTAGGCTTTTTGTAATGATTACTGAAGGAGAAAACTCACTTATGACTAATACTTGATTATAGAATGAAGAATAACCCAAACTTGTGTCCCTTTTGTCTTGTTATATTTCACGTGACTCAAACTTATACTGGGATTATGAGAGACCTCAATTACTGACAAAATCTAATCTGCAATTGAGACACTGAGCACTTACAACGTTAACTCCTTTTTAAGTGATAGCAATGTGAGCATTGAGCACCCATAGAGAAATCACACATTGCTAGATTTTGCAAGTCTTCATCAACATCGTATAAGTACGAACGAGTTATCTTCAAAGTCATCACTAACACTGACTTTTAAGATATAATAAGAGCACACACCTATGAAACTTTAATTCAATTTTAAATACGTGATAAATAATCGGCTCCGTAATTAAGTATTTCAAATAATCCCAAAAATAATAGCCATATAACGTTTAAGAACAAACTGTGTGTTATCCTTTTCTATTCGAGATCTTTATCTCCAACCAAGAACCAAAATTGTGTTTTGTCTGATATCGGATAGAACTAGCAGTTGTAATATAGTCGAGCAGCACTAAGATATCATAAGCAGTTGAAACTACTTCTAGCAGCTTTAATGCAAACAGTATTAACTTACTACTGTTCTTCTAATATAAGTAGTACTAAACTCGTATAAACATAGCTTGTGATATCGGATCAACAAGTGGTATCAGAGCTTGTGAGAAGCATTGAATAAGAAGAACCTTTACTACATACAAGATCTACTTTTGCAAGAAGCAATGGACTCTCAATCTATTCAAACCATCAAGCTACCTATACTCCAACCTGGTGAGTATGATCTTTAAAAGATGAGGATGGAGCAGTACCTACAGTGCATTGATTACACTCTATGGGAGATCATAGAAAATGGTAATGCACCGATAGTAACAAAAACTGTTGATGGTAAGGAGACTGTTATCCCTCCTACAAGTGTTGAAGAGAAGGCACAAAGAAGGGGAGAGTTAAAGGCAAGAAGCACTTTGTTAATGGTCTTACCTAATGAGCATCAATTAAAGTTTAACTCATACAAGGATGCTACATCAATTAAAGAAGGGCAGAGTTGAAGGCAAGAACAAATTTGGAGTTAATACTACTACAAAGAAAACTCAAAAAAATCTTTAGAAGCAACAATATGAAAACTTTGTTGCATCCAGCACAAAAGTGATTGAGCAAACTTATGAAAGGATTCAAAAGCTAATTAATCAACTAGAGATGCATGGCGAAGTTATCCCTTAAGAAGACATTAATTAAAATTTCTTGAGAAGTTTGTCACAAGAATAGACTATGACATTAAGACATTAAGTTTGGATAACCTCTTCAACAACCTAAAGGCTTATGAATCAAGGGTCAAGGGACATCTAGCTCAACCACAAATTCACACAATGTAGCCTTTCTATCCTCTGGCGGCACTAACAATGCATCTGGAATAGTTAATACTGCTCAGGGTGTTAATACTGCTAGCACTCAAGGTGTTGCTGATAGCTTAAAAACTGTTGAAAATTTGAGTAATGCAATAATTTATTCCTTCTTTGCAAGCCAACCAAGTATTCCACAGCTTGATAATGAAGTTCTTCAACAAATTGATCCTGCTGATTAAAAGAGATGGACTTGAGGTGGAATATTGCTATGCTAACTATGAGAGAAAAAAGATTCCGGAAGAATACTGGAAGGAAGCTGGACATGACCAACAAAGAAAGAATTAGGTTTGACAAGTCCAGGGTAGAATGTTTCAACTGTCAAAAGAAAGGACACTTTGCAAGGGAATGCAGGGCACCCAGGAATCAAGACAACAGGAACAAGGAGACTACAAGAAGGACTGTGCCAGTTGAAGAAACTACTTTAAATGCCTTAGTGTCTCAGTGTGATGGATTTGGCTATGATTGGAGTAACCAACCAGAAGAAGGTCCAACCAATTTTGCTCTCATGGCTTACTCTTCAATAAGTTCAAATTCTTCTACAAAATCTGAGGTATCTAATGACTCAAATTGTTGTTCATCTGGTTTAGAATGTGTAAAGAATCTAAAAGAACAAAATGAACAATTAGTTAAAGACTTAAGAACAGCTAGGGTAAGTGATGTCTCTTATAAAACTGGTTTAGAATCTGTAGAAGATAGACTGTTAGTCTTTAAGAAAAATGAGTTTATGTATGAGGAATATATAAAACTCTTAAAATGTGAAATCTATTTAAGAGATTTAGATATTACAGTGCATAAAA
>BQNB010126082.1:1858-19659 GCA_026074375.1 Tanacetum coccineum
GGCCGGGTATGGTGGGTTTTGGGCTTGGATTTATGTTTTGTTATAAAGAAAGTAACGGGTGTTAACTTCTATTAATAGAAGTTAACACCGTTAGGGCTCTAAGTGTTATGTTTGTGAATTGGTTTATAAATGAGGGACTGATTTTGAAACTTTAGGATTTTGTCTTTTTGTGACCTTGACTAAGGTTGACCAAGTTGATTGAAGGTTGACTTTTTGACTTTGATAGCTTCCTCCCGGCTTTTTGCGTGCTCTTCCGTTCCCGTGTTCGTGTTTGTCCGGTTTTTGACCGTTTTCTTGTGATTTTTGCTTTATCCGTACCTACACAATAAGAAAGACAAAACAAGCAATATACAAGCCTTTTATGCACAGTTTTGGTCTTTTAAGGGTCTATTTTGATATAAAATGGATATGTGTTTTCACACATATCAAAATTCCCCAAACTAAACGATTGCGTGTCCTCACGCAATATTACATGCTTTATAACCAAATACCTCAAAACCTCCCCCCCACTAAACCGTTAAAAAGATACAAAGATTTTTGTGGAGAGAGCTAAGAGATCACAAGTTATAAAACACCCCTATTTCCCATTCTCTAAAACCTCTCTTTTTCATTTTTTTTATAATGATGTTATTTTGACTTTCATTATTTTCATAACTGTTAGGGATCATAGAACAAGATGCATTTCGAATCCGAGAATGCCCCAAAAAGGATAAATTCATCGTTACCGACTTTTCACTTATCCAAACCAAAGCATTAAAAAAAAATTAACAGCTAAATATCGTAAGAGCAAACACAACTCATATTTGTAACTTGTGAACTTTTTTACTTCCCGAACATTATTATATCTAGAATGAGTGTGGCTATCCTTGAATTTCAACCTTGAAATCAACTTTGGCTAACATACTATGCTTTACGTTCCACCTTAGAATAATGATTTAAAGCGAGATCATCCCATGTAACGACTTTCGTCTCGGCACATCCCAACCTTGCGGCTAAGTGACCAGGCTTTTGACACCCCCACAGAGACTATATCGGACTACACGAACTCTTAGTTTCAACAACTCTCAAGGTTACCCGAATATTCATAGCTTATAAAAAGAGTAGTCCAAAGTGCAAAAGCTTATTTTAATTTAACAAAAAGAGTCATTTTAATTAATTTACTATTTAGTAGACCTTTATGCAATTGTAACCCTTGACCTTTTAGAAGGCTGCAACATCGGTTGTGAGCCGGCAGGGATGCAGCAAACTTTTATATAGCCTCGGATCTTTATACTTACTATGGGCTTTCTTTAGAAGACTACCACATCGGTTATGAGCCAGCAAGAGGTAGTAAACTTTTTATCAACCCACAACTTTTATTATTATATTTATTTTTTATCATTTTATCATCATTTTTTATATTATTTATTTATAAAGACTTCTTTATGAAAAACTTCAGGTATAAAATTGAACTACGACAAAAATTTTGCTATATATATTACATAATAAATTGTTGATTTAAGTTTAATCTCTAAAAACAACACGTATATTAATCCGGTTTAAGAGCGTATGGAGAAAATGCAACAAGTTACATACAAAGCTCTAAGATTTTCCAAATAATCTTTGTTAGCATCCAACTCATACTTTAAACTCTATCATTTTTTCCGTTCTTATCGCGAATTAGCGAACGCTTAGGCCTAAAAGTTAAGGAACAAGCTAAGCTCAACAACCGCTCGAATCGGAACAAAATTACTCATGTTCTACCCACAAGAAATCAAAATTTTTGTGACAAAAAAACGTTATTTAATTTTTTTATATTCTTTCTACAAATAAAACTTAAAAATTTAAATTTTTTGACATTTTTGCTATTTTTGCGAGAAAACGGGGTACGTGAGAACAAAACAATAAGTAGGTAACATCAAATCGATAGATTCCCTCCCCAAACTAAAACGAAACATTGTTCCTCAATGATTAGGTCGGGTCCCCTACACAAAACTCAGTTTTATTAATTATGCAAAGATAAACGTGAATCGATAAGATGAAAGGATATCGGATTTCCCCAAACTAATTGCAAACAAAGGCTAGGAAGCTCGAGTGAACCGGGACAAAACACCGAACACGAGAGTCTTCAGAAAAGTTGGGTGAATCCTGCAAACAATCACAAGCACAAACAACAAACACAAAGAATGGAAGAGTACAAGCCTCCTCACAACACATTAGAAGCTAGAAAGAAAAATAGAAAATAGATAAGCATGAGGTGCCTCCCACGAAGCGCTTTGGTTTTGGTAACCGAGTCACATAGCTTGAATCGATCCCTGAATTCATTTGTCCTTAGGGAGAGTGTGGAGATCCTGGACTTTCTTTGGTGGTAAGTCCCCTCCAAAGTAATGCTTCACACGATGACCATTCACCTTAAAGTTTGAACCATCAGGTTGAGATAACTCAACAGTTCCGTATGGAAAAACTTTGGTGATGGTGAAAGGTCCTGACCAACGAGTTTTAAGCTTCCTTGAGAATATCTTTAGACAAGAGTTGAAGAGTAAAACTCGATCACCAACATTGAAAATGCGGTTTTTGATCTTTGAGTCGTGAAGCTATCTACGTTCTCACCTAAAAATCAGGAGAATTCTCATAAGCTTGATCACGAAGCCATTAAGTTCATTCAGTTGAAGCTTCCGTGATCACAACTCCTCGCGTTTAAAATCGAAGTTAACATGTTTCAAAGCCCAGTATGCTTTATGCTCTAACTCAATTGGTAAATGGCAAGACTTTCCATAAACAAGCTTGTAAGGCGTACAACTAATCGGTGTCTTAAAAGCAGTATGAAATGCCCACAAAGCTTCATCTAATTTGTTAGACCATGAGGTACGGTTTTCTCCAACCGTCCTTTCTAGAATACGTTTTAAACTACGATTGGCCACCTCCACTTGACCGCTCGTTTGAGGGGATAACGGTAGCTCGAGACATGTTGTGACCCCATACTTAGACATTACTTTAGCAAACTGATCATTACAAAAATGGGTCCCACAATCGCTTATTATAGCTCTAGGTGTTCCAAATCGGGCAAAAAGAGATTTTAAAAACTTCACTACAACTTTAGCATCATTTGTGGGGAGCGCCTTTGCTTCAACCCATTTCGAAAGATAATCAACGGCTACGAGGCATATATATTTCCTCTTTGAAGACGGAAATGGTCCCATAAAATGATACCCCATACATCAAAGATTTCACAAACTTGGATAGAGTTTTGAGGCATCCTCAATCTCGTTAATGAAAATTTTTGACCTTGTCTTTGACACGTATCACAAAGATTGATCATCGTATGGTCATCTCTCGATATATGGGTAGGCCAAAAGAAACCGAGGAATCAAATACTTTTCGAGCGGTGAGATTGACACTATGATGGCCCCCGGTGGGTCCTTCATGGCAAGCTTTGAGGATCTCAAAAGCTTCTTGCCCATGCACACACTGTCGAATGATTTGATCCGCCAAGTACGAAAAAGATAGGGATCATCCTAGAAATAATGTTTAACGTCCTTGAAAAATTTCCTTTTTTGTTGAGTTGACATTCCTTTGATAATAAAATTCCCGCATGTAAGTTGCATAATCCCAAACCCACCGGAGTACTTTCACTAGAAATAAACTAACTCCAATAGATATTCTAAAGAAAATGTTCATTTATGTCTTTAATTTCTAACACATCCTTATTGAGGATTGTCAAGTCAAGATAAATGGTATGGCCGAAAGTGGTCTCAAACTTCCTTTTTTTATCATGGATGGTGATAATAAATTCTTGTAGGAGAAAGAAAACCCCACCAGAGCAAACTCGGCTTAGCATCTTGTTTTGTTCATAACGGTACTTTAAAGCCGAGTGATCCGTATACACGAGCTTTAGGATAATAACAAGATATGGCCGAAACTTTTTCAAAAGCATACACAACGTGCAAGCAATATCCTTTTCCGTGGTATGTAATGAAATTTGAGCTTCAGTCATAGTCTTGCAAGCAAAGTATAAGGCATAAAATGCTTCATCTTTCGTTGTCCTAAACTGGCACCAATCGCAAGAAATACTTGCATCACCACATAGTTCGAATGGTACATTCAATCCAGGACACAAAGATTGGAGCTTCGTTAAGCTTCTTTTTTTAAGAGTCCTGAAAAAGCATCAACACAAACTGAAGAAAAAACCACAAACGTTGTTTTCCTTCTCAAGAAGGTGGGTCATTGGATCAAGCAATCTTAGAAAGTCTGGATAAAATCGGCGGTGAAAACCTGCATGACCTAAGAAACTCCTAACACCTTTTACTGTAGTCGGGTAAGGGAGCTTAGCGATAGCATCGACTTTAGCACGATCGACCTAAATTCCCGCCTTTGAAATTTTATGCCCTAACACAATTCCTTCTTTACACATAAAGTGGCACTTCTCCTAATTAAGAACTAAATTCGTGTCTTCACATCGTTTTAACATCTTTTCTAAATTGGAGAGGGCACCGAATCAAAACTAACCCCAAAAACCATGAGAAATCATCCATAAATTACTTCCGATGTCTTTTTCGATCATACAATGGAATATGTGCCATCATACACCGTTGAAAAAATATCCCGAGCATTACACTACCCAAAATGGCACCGTCGGTACGCGAAAGTTCCATCACGGCAGTAAAAATAGTTTTCTCATGGTCTGGGGATCTATTGGTATTGGAAGGTATCCGAAATTCCGTCTAGAAAACAATAGAACTCATTCCTGCCTAATCCTTTCTACCATCTGATCCATAACGTAATGGAAAATGATCCTTTCAGAGTCGCTCTCATTTAATTTCCTATATCGATACAAACTCTCCATCCGATAATAAACGTGTTCAAAGATTAAACTCATTCTCATCCATTAGCAACAACGGTTATTCTTTCACCTTCTTGGAACACAAATGCCACTGGCTAACCCATGGGCTGTCAGAGATCGGGTAAATCATTCCGGCATCAAGAAGTTTTAGGACCTCTTTTTTTATTACCTCATGAATTTTTTAGGTTAACACCGTATTTGACTTTGGAACTGTATGTTTGTAGAATATGCTTCCATCAAGATTTTGTGGGTACATTAAAACAAGGTTCGATACCCTTGATGTCGGTATGATTTTTTCCAGTAATGCCCATTTGTTGAGATTTGAGCACCTTTAAAAGAGCATCTTTTTCATCATTTTTTAAACCTTTTGCAATAATAACTGGTAACTTGTCATTTTCTTCCAAGAAAGCATATTCTAAGTGAGACGACAAATCTTTTAACATCTAATTTCCCGGAAGGCACTTCACTTTGCCTGGTCATTTTACTTTTGTTTAAGGTCCCCATCGGAATGAAGTTTAAACGAGTCATTATTTAAACATTTTTTCAATCAAACAAATATCTTCCTCCGGATTGAAATCGGCATGATCAATTTTCCAGTGAAATCGAATCATCCTTAAATAAGCTTTCAATTTCTTCCAAAATGACGTTTCGGAATTTTAAACGGCTCAGACTTCGAGGGTGGTATTGCCGACCTTAAGAATTATAAATCCTAGCAAATAACCCAGAGCATACTCCTCACAAACTGCATCAATGATGTCAATTCGGTTTACCGACTTATCATTTGTAGAGGAGTATCTCGTGGTTTGATCTAGATTAAAAAGTGACAGCTGTATTGTTAACAACCTGTAGGGTCATTGTGCTTCTCCCATAACCATCTCTTAAAGCATGACCGGTCCTTAGAAAGGATCTCCCAAGTATGAGAGGTACTCGAGGATCAGCTTCGAAATCGACAACAACAAAGTCGGTAGGAAAATAAAATTTCCTAACTTTGACAAAAACGTCTTCGGCGAGTCCTTTAGGATAAGTAATTGATCAGTCCGCTAACTCTAAGGGACATGACCGAGTTGGTGTAATTAAAGGCAGAGAAAGGCTTTTTCCAAATAGAAAGAGGCCATAAGATTTTAAGCTCTCGTGACCAAGATCGGCCAGCGTGGCATACAACTATTCCTGGGAAATTACATGGAAATAAGAACTTGCGCAGTATCCCAAGATTTTTTCGGGACGCTTTTTTGAGAACATCGCCGAGCAATTCTCGTTCAATGGTATTTTAGCTAACTCAAGTAACTTTTCCTTATTCATGAGCAAACTCTTAATCATAGGAGCAAATCTTGGCATCAAAAGTAAAGCATCTGTGAAACTAATGTCGAAGCACAAATCTTATAAAAGATTTTGGAAGAGTCTTCTTCCATTTGATTACGTAGCTTTTATCACGGGACTTTTGATTATCACGTCGTGAAGGATATGGAATATTTGGCTTAGGTAAACTCTTCGGAATATCGAATTCTGGAATGGGAATGGTTTTAGTCAGAATCGGCGGGAACATCGGGTTCCGAACAGAAATGGGTGGATAACCGAGTGGGAATATGAGCGGATACTCTTACTTGGAAATTTGTTTGCCCTTTATCCGTTTCCCTCCTTGGTTTCTCGTTTCCACATACCTTTTAGGAAGAATGAATAGTAGGAATCAAGGAGTTTCCCTCATAAAGCAACACCGAATTTCGATTATTGATTGTGATTCATCTCACCCCTTTCGGTTTGAATGGTGTTACAATACTCGAAGAGTAACCAGAAGTTAAGGCTTGGTTTTTGAAACAATCCAAAACCATGTTTTTGTAAATAAAAATTGAAAAGTGGATTGTTGATTCATCAATGACGGCTTTTGAGATTTTTTTTTTTTTTTATCGTGTTTTTTGAATTTCATTTTTTAAGGTTTTTTTCCCTCATTTCAACGAGTTGTCTTTGACTAATTGCATTTCCTTAACATCTGATCATTATTCCTCTTGTAACTTGAAAAAATCATTTAAATCTCTTTGTTGAACTTTAATATAAGGGCACTTGAAAAGGTTGGTTTTGAAATCCAGTTTTGAAAAATTGTAGATCATGATTATTTTGATTGTGAAAACTTGATTTACCATGAAAATTAATCCCCCGATTAATATTTATTCCCTACAACTTGAATCTGAATTAAACCTATTTGACCAAAGTTTTTGCTCACACGGACAAACCAGGTTGTGCCATTTGATTAACTACACGGTATGGGAGGGTAACTGATTGTAAGTACCCCGTGGATTCGCACAAATACTAACCTGAATGTTGTCGTAGCTACGGACATTATACCAAAGAATAACACCACCACAAGTAGACACAAGATTCCTCAACAGCTTTAAAACACCCGGAGCGGGATTGACAACTTTTTTAGAAACTAATCTCGACTACGGTTAAAAGTTGATCCGTCAAGCTTATCAATTCTCTCATCCGTTTTACTAGAAGTAAAAACATTCATCCTAGAACATTTGTTTAATTCGTGAATAACGTACTATTTGATTTGTTCTCAATATGTTTAAATCCTCTCTAGAGTCTTTTAACTCAAAAGATTTCCACCCATCCCGCATCAGCATTTAAGAGAGTCTAGTTCAATGTCATTTTAAAACCATTGGTAAAAGGTAATCAACTTTAGTTAACTCCATAAATCCGAGATGAGGCATGTCTCTAAGCAACTCCTTAATCGTTCCCCAAGCATCACTAAAAGTTTCCTCGTCGAATTTTTGTGTAAAAACGAGAAATTTCATATCTTAAGTAGTTGTTTTTCGAAGGAGGGTAAAAATTGGTTTAAACGAACTTGGTAACGGAGATCCTCCCAAGTCAAGATTAAATATGGTGGTTTCTTCCCGTACCAAGTTTTAGCGGCTCTTCCCTCGACGAAAAAGGAAACATCATAAGCTAAACACAGATCGTTAGGGCAACATCCCTAAATCGAAAAGTCGAGGTAATATTCCTTTTGAAACATTAATATGAGCATGAGATTTCGTCTTCACCACGGACCGTGAAAACGAGTTTAGCTTGAACCAACTGAAGCAAATCCTCTTAACTCAAAATGAATTCGTCAGTTCGGTTTCTGGTAAAACAATAGCTTCTCTGTACCCTTCCGTAGGGGCCTGAGTAGCCTCCTCCATGGAAACGTTTGCATGTAGTGCAACAATAGTTCGAATCTCGAGGTTCGACTATGTAAGATAACTTGTCTTCTTCGACGTCTTGGAATTGTGACGTTTGAATTATTAGGATAATTAGAACGTCTAGTGCGCATGCACTATTTAAAAGAAAATAGAAAAAAATAATAAGAAGAATATTTTTGGTTTTTCTAAAGTTTATTCACAATCTAATTTTAACGAACAACGAGAAAGACAACTTGAATCAAATAATCAAACTTACTTCACGGTAACTCTTAAAAATTTTACTTTTTAAGGTGACCGTATCCTCGAAGTGACAACAAATGGGTAAGTTTTTAAAATCTTAAATTCGAGTTGGAACTTATATGGATAATACCGACTCAATGAAAGGAAAATTTGTGTGTCATTTACCAACTTTGTTACTATTTAAATAAAAAGCAAATCTTTTTGTATTATATTTTGTGTTTTTATTCTTCTATTTAAAATAAAAAGAAAAAAAATATTTTTTTTACTTTTTAATTATATATATATATATATATATATATATATATATATATATATATATATTATAACACTTGATTTTCTTAAAAGCGTAACTTTCGAAAACGAAAGGTTCTCCAAAACACGATCAACAAACTTCAAACGAGAGAATCTTAACACACTTCCCCGGCAACGGCGCCAAAAATTGATATAGCAATTCTATATACGTAAAATATTAAATATATAATATGATGGAAAATTACCAATTTACCCTTGAGGACAAAGGTAAAAAGGAAATTCTACAATATATATATAATATAATACGTATATTAACCGGTAAGTGATTACCGGGTCGTATCCCAAAGAAATGTGAATTGATACCCTCGATTCAGTTTGGACAAGGTTATGAATGATTTTCAACTTTTTGATTGATTTTCTATGACTAAAAACAATTAAAACAATTAAATGCAAATAAAATAACTAAACACGCGGACGAAAAAACAGAAATGATAAAATAAACCCTAATTAGCACCTTAACCTAGAATTTGAATTAATAATCTAATTCTATGAGTAAAAATAAAGGGATTTGCAAAATTTGAAAGCTTAACGATAAAATTTGAGAGAAATCACAAAAACGAATAACGGGAATTGAAAACCGAGCCCTAAAAGCTAAATTGCTCAAAAATAAACTTACGAGAGTCAAACTAATTTTCCTACGTTCTAAATGATCAAATAAAATTTTCTAAAAAAGATTTTTATTTTTTTTATTATTTTTCTATTTTTTATGATTTTTTAAAGTTTTTGATGAAAATAAATGTTTAAAAATACTAAATGAACTCTAAAAATTCTAGAAAAATGACAAAAAATAGCTTAGACTACTTAAAACCTAGGAAAAATAAGCCCGAGATTACAGCTTATTAAATAAGCCGTGAAATAAGCTTAACAGCTTATTAGGCTTATAAAGCTAAAATGACTATAAAGATTTAAATGTGCAAGGGTCTTATGAAAAAGACCCAGGGGCACAGCGGTAAGGAGTGTGTGTGTAGTGTTATAAAAGGTTGAGGTGTTGAGGTCGGGGGTTCGAGTCTTGCTCACCCCCGACTTCTACTTCTCCTTTTTTTGGTTTTTATAAAAAGCTTAAAAAAGAAAAGTTGTAGATTGAGCTTTTTTAAGCAACTTTAACAAAGTCACTATAAGCTCAATCTCAAAAATAAGCTCACAAACAGCTTATGAAGAAGCTGTTTACAGAAAGTTAGATTTTGAGGGCTAAAAAACTAATTTTCATTCAAAAGCTTGCACACTACTCATTATAAGCTCAAATTTAAAAACAAAAGCTGTCCTAATTAGCTTATGATACCTAGAAGCTAAGACTAATAAGCTAACTTAACTAAAATTACTTAAGGCTATCTGAATTTGAAGATTAAATGGCTAACTCAGAAATAAACTCTTAAAGCTCAAAAATAAGATAAGCTAAAATGCACATTAAGCTAAAACAGGAACTGAGCTTTTAACAACTTAACTACCTACTTATAAACTACAAGTTTCAACCATAAAACTAAATCCTATAAGCTAAAAATCAACTTTTAAAAGCTAAGTTCTAGTTACTACTGTTTTTGGAATTTTTAAGGTTTTTTATGAACTTTAGAAGCTAATGTACCCTATTAAACAAGCTAGAAATTTAAAATTAAGACTTAATCTATCTTAACCTATATTTAATCTGATAAACTATAACTACATTATAAAATCTAAATCCATTAAAACAAGCTTAAATGATATAGAAAAAACCAGTATAACAGCAGTTACTACTGCTGTTGCAATGACCAATGGTAATCTAATAAATTGCAGGTGACCAAATTGGTCAAACCTGCAATGGATACTCCAATTGAGTATGTTTAAACAATTAACCAACAAAATCCAAGCTTAGACAAGCTTGGATCAAAAACTCTTAGTAGTTTTAAAGGTTCTAACTCCCCTGGTGCAGGAACAATCAAATGAGCTTAAACTTTTTACTTTTTTAAAATTTAACTTAAGAAAACAACTAAACTATTCATTTTAAATTAAATCAAAACTAGATCAAAAGCTTTTATTAAATCCCTTTGACTATTTGAGGTCAAACTGTTATAATCCAAACACCCCTTTAACATTTGATAGATTCATTTTAACAAGCTAATATAAAATTAAGTGATTAGATCTTATTAACCAGATAATGATTAACTCTTAATAATCTTAATTAGCAATCCTAAACAGACAATAGGCTAGAAACTATAAGCTAACACTAAACTACTTGTTTTTGAGCTTTTTGAGATATTTTAGACATAAAATGAAGAAATATAAGATCTATACTACTGAAGCTATATAATAAAATGAAACATAATTGGATAAAGCACACTTAAGCAGAATAATCACAATTAAGCTAATGAATAAGCAAATTAAGCAAATCTAGACTAGGAAATTAAAACAGTGAAGTTTAGAGAAGACTTACAGGGAGCTCTAGCTAAACAAAAGCTTAAATGCTCATAGAGCTGTCTACGTGATATGAACCTTGAAAAGTCCCATGGAAGCTCATCCTTTGCTACTTCCCATCCTTAAGCTCAAAATTCACAAATAGACCAAGGTATTAATCTGAATTTTAATGTTAAGTAGAATTAATGCCAAATATGACTCTATCAAAAGCTTATAGACTTGTGAGAGCTTTAATGAGCTTTTGTGAGCTTATGAGTAACAGTAGCAAACATTTGGGCTTATTGAGAGCTTATGAGTAAAAAGCATCTTATAAAAAATAAAAGTTTGATTATATTAATAACTAATAGAGATTACAATACTTTGGTAAAGGAATTACAAAAGCTTTAATGAAAATTACATTTAAAGAAAAATTGCATAAGCTAAAAACTAAATTAAGCTAAATTTCTCAAAGCTAAAAACTGTGTATATGAAAGATTATTCCGTGTGTGTGAGGATGAAGGGCTATTTATAGCCATCTTCTGAAGCTTCTAGTCTCCTTTTCAGTTGGACGCGCCTCTCATCATTGGCCCTTAGATTCCTTCAATCATTGAGTAATGATCTTAGACCGTTGGATCACATTATATCTCACACGGATTGCCAGCTTGGCAATCCGTGATTGAGACAGCTTGTGCTTCTTTTGAGAGTGTAAATAGTGTAAAATCCCATCTCTCTTGTGCTTTCTCATCATCCAACGTGTCATTCTTCTCATGGGATTGGCCAATAGGGTGTGTTTGATGATGTATTATTCTGCCCATGTGTACTTTGTCCCATGAATTGTCCCTTATATCCCTTAATTTGTAAAAGCCCTTTGTTTTTGACCCTGGGTAATTGGGGAAGATGGTCTACAGTAACAACCAATTTTCCCGCTTATTTTTACTTATAAGGGTTGGGGATTTGACTTTGTTGACCCGGGACTTATACTTGGCTTCGGGCTTGGGCCAGGTTATATAAGGGAAATGGGCCCGGGCTTGGTTTTGGATTTGTGTTATAAAGAAATAACGAGTGTTAACTTTCATAAATAAAGGTTAACGACCGTTAGGGTTTTTAAGGATTATTTTTGTAAATTAGTTTATAAATGAGGGACTGATTTTGAAACTTTGGGATTTTGTCCTTTAGTGACCTTGACTTTTGTTGACCAAGTTGACTGAAGGTTGACCATAGTTTGACTTTGATAGCTTCCTCCTGGCTTTTTACGTGCTTTTTCGTTCTTGTGTTCGTGTTTGCCCAGTTTTAACCGTTTTCTTATGATTTTTGCTTTATCCATACCTACACAATAAGAAAGACAAAACAAGCAATATACAAACCTTTTATGCACATTTTTGGTCTTTTAAGGGTCTATTTTGATATAAAATGGATATGTGTTTCCACACATATCACTCTTCCATAGGCACTGTTGTTTGCTTTTGGGCACTGGTTTCTGTAATGCCTTTTTTCTCCACAGGCATGACAAGTTACTGATACTGGCTGCAGGTTGCTTCAAGTAGCTGGCCCTTTGTTTTTGCAGTTCCTGGTCTGATGACCCACCTTGTTACAAGTCTAACACTTGACAGTGCAAGGTCCTGTGTGATGCAGGGTGCATTTCTTACACAGGGGAAGGCTTCCAGTGTACCTACTATTTTCAGTTGGGGTGACAGTATAAGCCTTGACGGTTTCTTGCCTTCTATTATGTTGTTGTTGGTGATCATTGTTGCGGTTGTTATTGTTGTTACAGTTATTTTGGTAGTTGTTGTTGGTGAAGGTTCTTCTATCATCAAACTTTCGTTTGTGATCATTGGTTCCTTACACAGAATTATGCTTTGTTACCTGATCCATTAACCTATGGGTTATGGTAATGGCTTCCTTCAAAGTTTGAGGCTTTGAAGTGGTAACATTCCCTTCAATACTTCTGGGTAATCCCCCGATGAAGACTTCCATGAGTTTCTCAGAATTTGGCACCATAGTTGGGCATAAAATTGTCAATTCCTAGAATCTTCTAATGTAAGTCTTGAGATCATTCCCTTTTACAGTCAGATTGTAAAAAATTCATCTTCTATTTTCTTAATCTCAGTTTGGAGACAATACTTCTTTATTAAGAACTTTTTAAATTCAAACCAGGTGATCTTGTAGGCTTCCTCTATTCCAATAGGCTGGGCGAATGAATTCCACCAGGACAAAGCTTCTTCTGTTAGAGTACCAGTAGCAAATTTCACTTTGCAGTCGTCAGTACAGTTGCTACGAGAAAATACTGATTCAATTCGTTCAAACCAGCGGATGAGACCAACAGCCCTTTTCGTACCTTTGAAATTAAAAGGTTAGCAGCTCATAAACTCTTTGTAGCTACATTTCTTGCTACATGAGTTTTTCTTGGTCCGGTGTTCCTAGTGGTATTATCAGCATTTGCCATGGTAGCAACTTGTGCTTCCAGAGCTGCGGAAACACTATCAGCAACTAGTTTCCTGATGGCAGCTTGAGATATGGCTGGTGCTGCAGATGTTGGTGTCCTCTTAGGAGCCATTCTATCAACATTTACAAGACAACAATAAATAAGAATCATATCATAAGTCATTTGTACAATGTATGGAAATTTTGACAATGACTTATTTGATACAAGTTCTAACAAATAAATACACATTCTTTGATATTATGTTATAGGATATAACATAAAATTTTGGAATTGACACTTTAACAAGCATCTAACACATTAAGTTTCTCAGGGACTGGTTTACTTCCCAGTGGTTGTGGTATGATACCGCGACCACTTAGATAACTCATTATGGATCATACCGTACAAGAGTAATCGTAATACAAGACATAGGATAGATAACCACGATAAACATAAATCGGTATCATAAAACAGCGAGGTATAATGGAATCACCACTGTATTAAGTCATAAACAACTTGTCTACATATTTTACATAGTCAAAATTTGACAAGTATCATTATTTATGCCACACGTCCAGTGGTTGGATTCTAACAAAAATTGTAAATGATAAGGATCTAGTCTAGTAGTCTAGTGGTGGTGGTCCTTCCTTATGGTTCTTGAGCTTATGGATATTGTTCAGAAGATTCTTCATATCTGGTCGGTGTCAAACCTGAATATCCTCGATGAGTATCTCTAAAGTAGAAGCCCTGACGCGAGCAAGAACAATCTCGTCATCATTCCTTATTTGCTCTCTCTGAAATTCAGAAATCTGAGTACGAGCTTCTTGAGGTTCGATTTCTAGTTGGTCAAAATATCGATGTATGATTACTCGACCATTACCAAGACCTTCTATCTTATCTTCCATGTGCTTAATGCGCTCAAGAGGGAGCTTATCTAAGTGATTCAAAATAGTCTCAATCTGTTCCTCATGACGTTCCAGATGCGTCTTATGAGAACTCTCTCCAATCTCAAATACCTGAGGTGGGGTAGAGAAATCAGTAGAGGATGATAGAAAACGGGCTCATTTCTGAGGTGGTAAAATCTCTTTGGGAAGAAAGAAATCTTGGGGATCAAACATTGGTGATGGAGGCAAAGCAGTTGGTGGAGCAATAGGAGCTTGTGGTAGTGGAATAGGTGATTCATTACTAGTAGCATCATATGCTTGTATGACCTTCATATATGGATCATCGTGGAAAGGTGAGATGGCTAGTGAGGCCAAAAGATACTTAGATAAATCATCTGAAGGATCAGGAGAGGTGTTTCCCGGTGAGGCTGGGGAATAGTCCGGTGAAGCCGGAGTATAGTCAGGAGTGTTTGTAGAGGAAAAGGCATCCTCAACATCGACATCAGATGGGACGATAATAGGGTAGATATAGTCGGAAGTGTTTGAAGACATAGTTCTGTAACAACCCAGTGTAAAATAACATAAGTTATTTATATAATAATCTAATACTTATGTATTATTTACATACTATTCCGGAAATGCAGTGGCACGGAGGACTTTCTTGGATGGAAAAGTAGTTATAGTTTAGGTTTAAACCTTGTTCTCTATAACCGCGGCTCTTGATACCAATCTGTAACACCCCATTATTTGACATATAGCAGCGGAAGCTAATTTGGGGTATTACTTCATGAATCAACAATCATAATCATAGAAAACGACTCAAAAGAGACGTTTTGGAAAATTTAGTTATCATTCATTATTATATCAGAGTTTTACAAAAGAGGTCCCAAAATACGTTGAAAACATAAAATTTGAATGATAACAAATTTGGACGTCCTCAAGTCCAAAGCCACTCCGTGCCATAGTTACTCAATTACCTGAGATAAACATGCTAAAAGGATCAACACAAAGGTGGAGTGAAATTCACAGTGTTTTCAATGTAATAGTTGAATACAAGTCATCATAAGTGGTAATATTTGCAACGAATACAATTATCATGGAAAACAATATTATTGCCCTAAGCTCATGCAAGCAAACATTAACATAGAAATCACCTCAGTGACATTAGTGAGGAACAAATGTCCTCATGGAAAGGTAACTTTCCAAAGTTACCCATTATTCTCAAATATAGTGTGTACGGTTACCCCATGTACGGGTACACCAACGGGAGTCGTCACCCCCAATAGATCTATCCACAATATTCGCGTTTACTCGCAAGTGACTAATGGTTCATGATTAAGAAATATTTGCAGTGAAGGAAAACTTAGGCAATAATATATCAGGATAACATACAGTTAAAAAAAATACTCGTATTCATGGTTTATAGCATGTATCTCCCCACGGGATTTAGAAAACATATAAAGGTGGGACTATGAACTCACCTTGATAAGGTAGTTGATTGATTTGAAATTTAATTCAAATGGAAGTAAATAACCTCGTCACGTAACCTGGAGTAATATGTCAAGTATTAGTTCGAGTGTTTATATTTCAAACTTTATTTTATAAATTTTAACGAAAATGATTTTGGTTGGTTCGTGAAAACATCATGTCACTGTTCGGGCTATCATAATCCAGAGGTCACGTAGTAAACGTTTGAGGAGCTAGGACACTTTAAATCGTAAATCCAGCAACTAGTCAAAACGTCTACCCAAATGAAACCCCTCACATGAAACTCCCTAGTAACGTGATACGTTATAGATTAAATGATAAGATTTTATCTTTTTAAGTTTCTTCAAAAGCTAGTGGATGATAAATTATGTTATATTTATAACATAATTAGTTTTATAATGTTTTGATCGATGAATGATAACGACAAATGTGTCGGGTTTTAATAAAATCGAGTCTTATAATATTTAAATATATTTTTATAATTAATATAAAAATATTACATTTTATACCTTTGAGAATATGAAAATGACAATATATACCCTTGGTATATATATTAGTTTACAACTTAAACCTTTTATATATAATTCTAAAACATTCAACCCTTAATTAAGAAAGTTGGCAAAACAAACCCATGAATTTTAACTTTAGGATAATTACATTTTTGGCCCGAAAGTTTAATAAGTTTTAAAAGTTACAATATATACCCTTATGCATGAAATGTTTTGCGTTTTTAGTCCAAATTCCATAATCTTGATATTTTTGATTTAGAAATGGATTTGCAGCTTATAGCTTATTACTATAAGCTAAAATAAGTAACTTTTACGAGCTTATAGCTTATCAAAAGAGCTTATTAGCTTAAAAATCCAAAACGGGTTCGTTTGGTTTAAAAATCTTAACCCGATGGGTTTTAGCTTTTAGGATCTATTTTTAAGCTTGTAAAAATGATAAATGAGCTTATAGAAAAAGCTTATTACAACAGCTTATAGCTTATAGGTTATTAGATACATGAAAAGAGCTTTTTAGGGTTTTTAGAGTGCGTTTGGTTTAGGAAAACCAAATTAGTAAGCTTTAGGGTTTAAAGGCTAATTTCATGAGATCATAAGGATGTATAGGAGCTGATGTATAATCTAAAACAATACAAGAGCTTATAGAACAAGGTGAAGACTTACAAAAGCTTAAATGGGTCGAAATTGATGAAATGGGTTGAACACTTTAAGTTATGAATCAGAGACTCATTTCTTCTTAAATCTTGGCTTCTACTTAGCTTAAACCTTTTTTCTTCTCTTCTATGGCATGGCTAGAATATGATTTTAAGGTAGTATGAAGTTTTGATGGTGAATTGAAAGTGTAGGTATGTATACGTGTATATATAGTGTAAAGAAAAGAGTGGTGCCCAAGTTTACATAAAGTAGGGACCAAGTTTACTTGGAGTGGTGGCCAAGGGTTTTGCTTGGAGTCTAAGGTAGTGATGGAGGTGGTAGGGTGCTAGCTAGGTGGTAACTAGTAGGCTAACAAGTAGGTGGGTCATGGTAGTGCTTAGCAAGGTAGTAGGCAAGGTGGTGAATCATAGAGAAGGGTGGTTGCTTGGTTTAAACTTGGTTCGAGCTAGTTAAGGGGTGACGAGCTCATTAGGGTTTCAGGTTAAGGTTTTAGGCTTTTAGATGAGCTATGGGCTAAAATAGAGGGTAACTATAGTTCATATATGGTGCATTAGAGTGTTGTAAGTTGTGTTTAAAAGGTGGTATGAAATGCCTTAGAAAAATGGAGGGAAAATGTAAAATTTGAATACTATGCATTATCGGGTTGTACATTGAGTTTAAATGAGTTGTACTAGGGTTTAGGAGGGAAAAGATATTCAAATATTATGTATTGTAACCTTGTACACATGCCTTTTTAGAACGTACTTTTGTATTGTATGTAAACTTTACATGAAATCGGGGTTTTGTTATAAACGTTAACGTTTGAAATCCGTTTTGATATAACATTATGGAAAGTACGTTGTATGGATAAAATGATGATTAAAACATATTGCTTGACATATTATAACGTTTACTTACTATAAACAATGATGAAATTGGCATTGGTAGGTTGCATGAGCA